>CH003406.1:51247-61858 GCA_000149265.1 Ciona savignyi | reverse complement strand
CCTCCCCCATAACCCCCCCCCCCCCCCCAGCCACATCGAATTCCATCCCCCTATCCCCCCAATAACCCCCCAGCCACATCGAATTCCATCCTCCTTGGAAGAGCAGGGGCGGTGAACGTTCTCTCACGCGTCGTCCTTTCCCTTGGGAGGAAACAACCGGCTTTGTTGAAGTGAGCAGTTCTTTGTTACGCATAGATAATCTCGTGACCTGTTTATATTTTATTTCTGGATGGAAAAGTTTTGGGATTTTACCCGCGGAATAATCATTTTACCTACTTTACCTTTTACCTTGAAGTCATGTGCAAAAGGAAATTTACAGCATATATTTATATTGTACCGGTCGGTATTGAGCATATTTAGTTTAAGTGTTTGTTAAATTTATACCCTAACTTTACAAAAAGAAATATATTTTGGATAGTTTTATCATGTTTTACTTCTTTTATATAAAATTACATTTTATTGAGAAATTTTATCTTATTTATTCCAACCCAATTATTTCAGGAATGCGTTGGCCGTTCTCAATCTTCTAGTCCGATCGTCAAGTAAGTTCCATTATCTCATAAGTTCGCGATTAATTGTCGGTTTATCGTCAATTCTTTCATTGTTTAATTATGACACTACGATAAGCTTCTATGACATAATAATCCACAAGAATGCTAAGCTTCTTAAAAGGTATTTTCTGGGAAAGGTAATTTTTATAAAGGCTTAAAAGGTTTAATTCTGTTTAATCTCAAACCAGTTATGCCGTCGTAAATACTTTTGTAAATACATTCCACCTACGCTGGTTTCGACCCATCTATATTAATCTATGTAAAGTAATACCTAGAGCAGTGCTTCTCAAATGGTGCGCCGCGGCTCATTGGTGCGCCACAGAAGTTAGCTAGGTGCGCCACACTTGCATTTCGTAAATTTACGACAGAGTGTTCATATATTATAAACTACTAAACTTTCGAAAAGCAAGAGCTCTTAAAGAAACAGTAATTTCGTTATGTGGAAAATTTGCTGATGAAATTATTTAAATTAAACTATTAATTTTTCATATTTTTCCTAAATTGTTTAAGTATTTAGCATATTGTTTTGACTCGCCGTGCGAAGTGCGCCCGTTCGTTTCCTAATTGGTCTCGGGTGCGCCACGAGGTAAAAAAGATCGAGAACCACTGACCTAGAGGGTTAAAACTTTGATAGGTTAAAAAGTTATTACAACCCTTGTAAATAAGAAGTAATTACATTGCTTACAATCAGGAACCAACTAATCTTGTGCTGTTGAAAATCAATTAAAATTAAAAAAAAATTATGAAAAAAACGTTTAAAATTGATCACACAAATATAATTCATTAATTGATTCACCATGGTCACAGGAACCAATTCATCCCGCGCGGTCAGTATTGGGTTGGTACCGTCCATTCTAAGTCTCCACTGTGAGTATCACAAGCAAGATCTACGTCAGAATCGCAACTCCCCAATAAGGAAGTCATACCTCAATATATTGAAGAATATTGCTGCACTGAGTGAGTCATTTTGGTATTTTGGATATTATGGGTTCGCCTCAATTCCAAATGGTCTTCAAAATAGTAATGGTTAAAACGCAGGTGACACTCCCTAGTTTTATTGGTATTTGTTCAATATTTTGAATTATTCAAATGTGTGGTCCGGATTTATTTGTGTTAATTATCTTAAATAATAATAATATTATTATGTAGTAATATATTATAGTTTTGATTAAAATTTTACCTCTAAAACTCCCAAAAATTAATTTAGATTATCATATTTAGGTATAGTAGGTATTATATATATAGTATGGAATTTAAACAGTAAAAATCATAGTATCAGCTTCTAATTCTATATGATTAAGAAACCAACATTATCAGGTCACATAATGTATAAAGATGAAAGTATCCTGCTTAGTGTAAACTCCCAATCTTACATACCCACCATGTAAACATAGATCAACAGTGGTTACTAGTACACATCATGTCCCATGCGGATAGGATGTCCCACGCGATACAACATCGTTTGCATGCCCCACCCACATACAATGATGCCATCATAGCATTACAACAACATTATCATACCAGGAGCCTTATACAGTGTTCCATGTGTGTACGCCCTACACCATGCCCTCACTTAGAGTTTCCCTTCCTGTGTCATACAATGAACCGCCCTTGGTTAAATGTATATTCAATATTTTAATTATATTTGTTATATTGGTTGATATTTTACAACATTGTACTTGTAATAACAACCTTTTAGATTAAAAGGTTGTGCAAATATATGGACAAACAGGAATGCATGAAAAGTGGTTTTCCATGCATAATAAATGTTTCTTGTAAATTACATTAAAAAGTCCCCGAAAAAATAAGAGTGTACGTGACTCAAATATACGACTAATGGATGTTTGCGCGATAGACCATCCTAATATAGCGCTCACTATAAGCCCCTTGTGCTCGTTTATCTGCATTTTTCAGACGTCTATAATGATAATTAATGAAATTCACAGAAATTGGGAGAAAAGCCTTCAATGAAGCAAATGGACTGAAGATAATGTATAGCACATGTAGAGATTATTTAGCTGGTGAGTATCCGTGATCGCATTTTTTTATTTTTTGCCAAATTATTTTTTCACTCAATTATTAAATTTTTGCAATTATTAAATTAAAAGCAGGTCCATGGTAACACACTCAGAGAGTATTCCAAAAAACATCATCACACCAGAATATTGCTTGAAATTAAAAACTAGATGATTGGCGGAACCACATTTTGATCAGCTTGTTCCTAATTCTGTCGCTGATATCAACCATACATTTGTGCTACCCACATATTCATAGATGCATGTAATTCTGACCAAACTTTTACCTTTAGTCCCAACGTAATCGCATCAAGCAATTTTTGATATTCAATAATAAAATTTAAAGTAAACTTTTAATCTAAGTCCCAACGTAACGGCATTGATTGTGTTTCAATATTAAACTAATCTAATATTGTAAATTGCTAAAATTATTTAGATAACTGACATGGTCACTGATGTTATGATTTTTTACAATAATCATGGGTAAAATTCAATCTAGCTGAACACAGGTAACCATTGCACAACCTGATTGTATTATATACGGGTCTACTTTGATTGTATTAACTAGGGCTGCAACGATACTTAATATACTATGCTTTATTGTGATTATTACATCATAATAACGAGTGTCGCTAAGTGTGTTCGACATAACAATGCGTTTGTGAATTCATAAACGCTATTTTTACCAATATTCAAAGACGCATTTTTATGCAAAATTTTGCTATGATAATTGCGATACGTGTTTATTAGTACTATAACTGAGTAGTATCAATATATTGTTGCGGCGCTATTATTAACCCCCACTAACCCCCCGATACACAATTGCATGGACAGCTTCACACACTAACACGAAATCGGTCGATCCACTGCTTAACGTGGCCATCATGATAATAAGGAGATGCCAACCCAAGTTGCGACTCCCGGTGTTGACATCTCGCTCCACAATCAAGTTCCAACTTCCCGGGATGCAGGAGCCTGATGTGTTGGATGAAGATGAATTCTATGGTGGGTTGTGGTGTGTTGGACTTATACAACAAAACACATTAAATATACAACACACTGTAATAATACAATCAAAGTTATCAAATATACAACACACTGCAATAACATACCAAACATTAAATATACAACACACTGTAATAACATACCAAACATCAAATATACAACACACTGCAATAGCTTCTGTTACCTGTTGTCAAATAGGAATTTGAAATGTGTAGACAAATAAAAATCTAGATATAAAAATAGGTTTCCATTCATAATAAATGTCTTCTGGCTTGTTTTTCTTCAAATACAATATACAAACACACATCAAATATACATCACTCTACAATAGCTTCCTGTTGACAAATAGGAATTTATGAAAGTGCTTTTTCATGTGTAATAGTTGCTTCCTGGAATGTACATTAAGGAACTTCCTTAAATAATAAGTGCTTTAGTTTCGTGAATATATTGCTTAGCTCAACAAAAATCCTGAAGTTATCTGACTAACTGTGCTGTAACAATTGTCCTTGTTTCACAATGATAAAACAATGGTCCCATTGTGATTAACACTCCTTATTGTGGCTAACATGCGGACAAATCATTATTTAACAAGTGAATGTGGTTTATGGTTCACACATATTAAACGAGTGAATGTTTCACATTTCCAGCATAAATAATATGATTGAATATGCCTAGTCAATTTGTGTAAATCAGTAACCATACCTTGTTAAAATTCAAATGTATCAAAATATAGTTATATGCCAGCTACATGTACCAGGGACAGACTGGTGCAATTAGAGAGTTTGGTATTAATAATTATTTCTGCATTTCGTTCATGGCTCACCTTTAGGGTTGTGTGTTCAAAGCTCGCCCTGGTATATTCATGCGACCTTTATACAACGCACTTCATATTTTATTCCACGTAATCTAGGTGGTTTGACCATATTGTAGCTCATAGTACCAGTGTAAACCACACCTACATCCACCATAACCTCACACCATCTACCCCCCCTAGTGGTAAGTGATGAGGATGATCAGGATGAAGATCCGGATGTTGGGGAGCCGACCACCGATGCCGACCCTTCTACTAGCACAGTGGGTTGCGTATGTAGCATGTACATGTGTATATGTGGTATAGGGGATTAGGATTGTGGATTGGATGTTCATGTTTATCCCTGTGAATGGGAAGCACAGCAAGCATAGGATATTTATGTTTATCCCGTGAATGGGAAAACCAAGGGGGTTAACACACAAGCAATCATCAAATCACCTTGCGTCCATCGTCGGGTTATCGGAGCTATTGCAGTGTGTTGTATATGATAGACACGTTCCTTCAATTTGGTAGAACCCATTAATCCGCTGGGTTCAAGCAATGTCTGTTAAGAGGCTTGACCTAGGACACAACCGACTACCTAGCGACCAGTTTAGAATCTGCAACCCATCTACTGAAAGGCGATGCACTAACCCACCAAGCGAATCGGTCAGACCATGACATTTATATAAGCTTTGTGTTAATCATGGCTGACACGTGTTTAAATATGATTATGTCTGTGTACATGTGATATTGACTGAGCTGGTATTCTTGTATTGATTTCTCTCCATATTATTCACATAGAGAAATAGAAATATTACAATGTGTGATGAAGGCTTTCCACCAAGATAGTATGTACCTGTCATGGTTGAATTGTGATCGTATATGATTGGTTACTTGTATATGTGGCATGAAATCTATGTATTATGTACTATGCTTTAACCAGTTATAGTAACATGTTACGCCATGTATGGAAATAAACCAGTCTTTACTAGTTGGCTGTATCTTAAGGCAAGGCATTTATTTGATGTTTTTGATGAACTTATTGAATTCATGGGTTCTACAAAATTAAAGAAACATTTAGATCATACACAACGCACTACAATAGCGCCGTTAACCCGACGATGGGCGCGAGGTGTTAACCCAACGATGGGGACTGACAATCACAACACCCTATAACACCACCACTCCAAACTATAAATGCCCATCCTACCATCCCATGCTATCCCCACCAGATATCAAAGAGCAGTTCAGCCACAAGCGATATGGGGAAGGAATACCAACCCTCCCATCCGAGGTCCGACCTCAAATCGTACGAAGGATTCTTTCCCGAGCTGCTGGATGTTAAGGTGGGTGGTTTATTTACTGCCCCAGTATTAAATAATGGCAAATGAAGCAAATCATGGTGCAGGAACGGGGAGAGACGGCAAAATGAACAGTCGTTAACTACGTCATTTGAAAGGGATGTGGCCGCTAAAACCTAGTCTAAAAACAATAATGCACAATCAAAAATTAATTTTGAAGATATAAACCAGTACTGAGGGAGCTTTAGCAGAAGGGCCTGGTTTCAACAATATCCCGACATAAACAGCGATAAATCAATTTTTTTGCTCAGCCTAACATACAAGTTAATCTGCCCCAATCTATTAACTTGTCACACTGGCTACGTCATCATACAACACAACAGCTTGTAAGAAGCTCAATTGTATGTTGGAATGTGAATGTATTTGCCCTTGGTGAATGAAATGAGAAAATTCTCAAACCAAGTGTCCAAGTTATGCATTTGTATACTAATACTGGTGATGTGGGGATATTTCATGGTCTTTCTTGACCCCTGCAAACTTATTAACCCACTTTCTTCACCACTATTTACTGTTGGAAATTAATAGTTTAATATATTCTTAATAAGTTTAACACCCATGCATAAGTGAAACAAACAGAAGAACACTCGCGTCTTTATCTCACACAGTTTTGTTTCCCTTTTATTATTATTAGTTTTGCGGCTCCCAGTGATTCTTACCCAAACACCCCATCCACAGCCACAAGATCCGACCCCCACTAAACGACCGCACACAAGTGGGGATATTGGGGGTTCCCCGTACAGACCCCCCAACCCAACCCGACATAGCGCACCTGACCTCACCCACATACCCAACCACATGAACCCATGGGAAATCCCCTTCGATGTTACTACCAACCTGGAGAAAGTGAAAGTCTCAGACGATAACCAGGTTCGGATTGATTTTCAAAATTTCTTCTAATTTTATCAACATTTTTTTTTAATTGATTTTTTATCTAAAATTTTTTTTATTTCTTGTATCTTAAATGGCTTTTTTTCTTATTTTATCGAAGTCTGGTTAAAGGGATAGGATATTTTTGTTTATTCCCGTGATTAGGAAAACCAAGGTGGTTTACACACGGGCAATCGTCAGATCACCTCGCGCCCATCATCGGGTTACCGGAGCTATTACAGTGTGTTGTGTATGGATGGTTGATACATTTCCAACCAATTTAGATATTATGCTGTGCTTATATTATTGCAAAGAAACCAAAATGTTGGAACAAACATTTAGTTATAATTATTCTATAATTGTTTCATATTTAAATTTATTTTAAGTGAGAATTAAGTTCAGACAGAATTACAACATTTTCCTATTATTCCATGTTCCAGCCAATATGCTGCAATGGGGTGTCCATCCCACATAACTCTGGTGAGAATGGGGGAGCCAAACAAGCCAAGTCGTGGTCCTTATACTATGGTGGGTTGGATTATATTTCGGTGGTCGTTGTAATATAATAATATTCGTAATATAATATAACCCTTCATGTCATACTAGTATATTGGCTGCTTTAACTTCTATCTATGCCCACACTTATATTAAGACTTTAGTCATTTAACAATTTGTGGTTGTTCCAGCATATTTCAGTGGTCATTTCAATATAATAACTCCATCTGTATTATAATATGGAACCCATTCTGCCATATTAGTGTGTATGGACTGATTCATTCAACTTTCATTTGTTCGCTCTGTCATTACCGGTGTATTAACTGGTTCTTAACTTACATCTGTTCCCATACCCATATACAAGTCATATTACAAATTCTTGTAATACGTATATTAAGTTTCTTGTCATATTCAATTTGTAGCCACTTTCCCAATAACAGTCACATAGTATTTTATGTATGGGCATATATCAATTGGTGTTATATGGTAATGTATCCGATTAAGTTTATCTGCAATCTACTGATGTGTTTGTTTCTTGTCTGGCCGGTTAGTCTGGCGGTTAAGTGCGCCGCCTTTCAATCGCAAGGATGCAGGTGCGAAACTGGTCGCTAGATAGTCGGTTGTGTCCTTGGACAAGGCACTTTACGGACATTGCCCGAACCCAGCGGTTTAATGGGTTCTACCAAATTAAAGGAACGTGTCCATCATATATAACACACTGCAATAGCTCTGGTAACCTGACGGTGGGTTATTCAGAGGGTCTGGCTTTACTCATTAAAACACAGTAAAACAGTTGTTTAAAGCCATTTAATAATATATGAATTTGCGCTTTTCTTATTATGACCACAAGCGTTACAATTTGTGATATTCCAGACCCATCCTCTACAAACGGAAAGCCATACAACTTGCCTCACGTATCAACCAATGCTTTCCATGAAGCATTCAAGTCATTCGATGCTAATCAAGGTATTTTGTTTTGTATTTGGGCTATTTGTGGTCATGCTCATCTACAGATCTATGTATGGTGGGGTAGGGTTGTCCTTTTGACGAGCTTGGTGGGTTAGTGTGTCACCTTTCAGCAAGAAGGTTAAAGGTTCGAAACTGGTCACTAGCTATAGTCGGTTGTGGTTTTGAATAAGCCACTTTAGGGGCATTTTCTGGTAACTATCCCAATATTTAAATACATAATATGACCACTACTTAAACTTTATCTCATGTTTATAGTGAAATCTGTTGAATTAACCATTTGACTCATGGTTTGTCTATTGTGCCACAAGTTCTTTATCTTTAGGAAATCAAAGCTTGCTAAAAATTTAGAATGGAAAGAACATAATTATCCAGTATGGATCATGAGTCATTTCTATTGTTCCAGACCACAATGAGTATTATGAGTCAGCACGAAAACTTGCTGAGTCGACGATATCAGTGAAGGAAGTGGTGAACAAACTATCGATGGCAGATGAGATTGGAAATATGGAGGTTATGAAGCCTGAGTATCAACTCATGAAGAAGAACGTTCAACGGTTCGGTGTTTAAGATGTTTGCATAATTGCACGAGGCTCATTCGTGTTACTCTGTTAAAATATATTGTTAGAATTAATAAATACTCCAAAAATTAGGATACACGTTAAATTAATACTGTTATCATAATTGGGTGTACCAAATATTTTTCCTCAAAATGAAACTTAGTAAAAACATTGGTCCTGCCTTCGCCACATCGTATTAATAAGTCAGCTGGTGAGGGTTATAGAGTCCCCTCCATTACCATGTGTTGGATATTATGTTACTCACTGCAATATAGGTTCCTAACTGCGAATTAATCACATTATTCTATGCTGTTTGTACTTAGAATACAATTCTCGAACTTGAGTTCTCGCAGTTTGGTATTAAAATCTCAAAAAATGTTTTTATACATTATTGTGTATATAAAAACAACAAAAAGTAATATATAATGGTGAAATCATTACTCTATCAAGAGTATAATACTTGGAACATTTATAATATTTTTATTTTGCTTTCCAGATTAATAAAATCGAAATTGTTGGATGACCTCGCTCGAACGCTCTTCCCTGATGATGTCATCGATGACATCATCTACAGCTGTGATGACATCACACCCCAATCATACGACAAACACAACATTGTGAAACACGAAAACGTGGAAATTCAATCTTGCGACATCCACCATGCACAAGGACATCGTGTGGATGGTAACAACCATGGGAATCAACAAGAGAGCAAGGTACAAATCCAAGTCACCATCCCGGACAACCGAGTCAGCGAAAATTCCGATGATATATCAACGACGACGCTATCGGATGATACATGGCCGGGAGTTTATATTGAAAGCGATAAGTCATCGGAAATGAACGGTGACTCAGGGTTATTGAATGCAACAGAGTGTGACGCCCCACGACCCCATGTTACAAGGTCAACGTTGAAATTTGACTCGAAATTTGAAAGCGGAAATCTACGTACTGCTGTTCAGGTAAGTTTGGTTCATTAACGATGTGTTTGGTCAATATTATGGTGGGTCAAGGTGAATTTGTGCATTAATAAGTTTCCACGCATGACATGTTATATCTTCCAAGAGCTATAAGTTTCAATACCATTTTATGAGGAGATATGGACAGGTGGTGTGCTTATTAAGATTGATTATGGTCTAGACATACTTGACCAGTTTAAAATTTACACAAAAGATAAGCAATACAAACTAAAGTAATATTCATCAATATTGAACATGAAAATAAAATAAAAGTGCATCAGGTAGTGGAACATGTATGGTGATATTATTTTATTTTTAGTGTTTATCAATATTTTAAGCATAATTTAGTTTATAAGGGGCACCAGACCTGATGTTTGTTAGGCAAGCATACCACCGGTACTCCTGGCTATATCTGTCTCTATCTTATAATCATTCTATATGATCATACTACATGATCCATCCAATAATACTGACCACCACCACCACACACAGGTCCGCGAGTACGAGTACGACCTAGTATTGAACTCCGATTGCAATAGTTACCACCACCATCAGTGGTTCTACTTTGGAGTTAGTGGGATGGAAGTGGGACAGTCGTATCGATTCAATATCATTAACTGTGAGAAAAAGGGAAGTTTGATTAATGAAGGTATGTGGGCGTTCGGTATATTGGAGTGGATGATAGTTCATATGGATCGTTATAATTTCTTAAATATCAAGCACACTGCAATATCTTTGGTAACCTGCCTGTGGGCGTGATGTTAAATTTTTATTTAAATCATAAGTGGTGGTTCGGTGTATTGATGCGATGTGCCTGGGTGTGGTTTGTGAGATGCGTGAGTTTACACAATTCTCACTATTGTTGTATATGAACTGGACTTGTGAAGCAATTCTTAAGACCTCAGCAGCAATGCCTTAGATGCAGAGTTCCATTTTTGATCTTTCCCACCAATAATGACAATAAGCTAATTATATTTGTTGTTCCAAACACCATGTATTTCCTGTCTAGTATGTATTAGACCAATCACAGAGGGTATTA
>CH003406.1:682-50387 GCA_000149265.1 Ciona savignyi | reverse complement strand
GTGCAGTTTCCAACCTTGGCTTCCCTACCTTTATAAAAATCCCCCCCCCCCCCCCCACACTGACACAATGATACCCCCCAGGTATGCAACCAGTGATGTACTCGATGGTGGAAGCCAAGCAAGGCAGCCAATGTTGGCGCCGAGTGGGCCACGACACGTGTTACTATCGCAACCACTTCTTACGAAGCCGCACCTCCCCCTCTGCTGGAAGGAATCGAACTCACTTCACGCTTTCGTTCACCACAACCTTCCAACATATGGACGACGTGTGTTACTTCGCCTACCATTACCCATACACCTACACACAGCTTAAGGTGGTTTCATATTTATGCCTTGTTTGTTATAATTTTGTGTAAATGTTAATAGGTGCCTACCAGGGGGGATTTCCCACTGATGTAACAAGGCGATAAATAGGGGGCAGTTCTGGCTACAGTTGGGTGGTTATAATTTCAACTTTTCTTGTTTCCTAAAAACTTTTAATTCTAAATTTAAACTGATTCTATATCAACTTTCACTATTGGGTTTGGGTGGAAGCCTTTGTGTTGGGAGGTTGGAACAATAGGAGTGTTGGATAATTGGCTTGCTGCTGTAATTGTTGTGCCCGGGGCTAGGGCGGGGGGCTGCTGGGGTCAGGATTTCAGGCCGACTAGTAGCCTGTTTTCCACTTAGATGGTTAAACAGGGGTAATTGGTGAATACGGTTGGGGAGTTATCATTGCAACACTCACGTTGTTAACGACTTTTTCACCGTCTTTGTACAGTTTACAGTCAAGATTGTACGTTAGTTGTATATATGTACGTTGTATCGAACGTCACTCCCATACTCCCCAGGTCGATCTACACAACATGATATCCCGAGTCGGCCCATCCACCATGTACGTGCGTGAGCAATCCCTCTGCAACACATTATCCGGCAACCCCGTCCCTATGCTCACCATCACCGCTATGCCACGTGCGGAGGGGGGGATGGAGGAATTGAGTGAGTTATCAACCTGAACTAATAATAGTGTGTTGTTACAATTATGCAAAATTTAAACTATGGAAATGGTGTTGCATAATATAAATTGTCCAGTGTTAAAATCAAAATTTCCACATCTTGACCAAAAGTAGTTGATACTTGAATATATCAGTGTTGTATGTTTGATAAAAGAACATCGCATTTCTCCCCCCCAGGATCCCGCCCATACATCTTCCTCACAGCGAGGGTTCACCCTGGGGAATCGAACGCGTCATGGACGATGCGTGGCACCCTCCGTCTCCTCCTTACTCCTCCCGCATCCAAGGAACAATGGGATCGCTCCCTCGCATCCGAGGAACAATGGGATCGCTCCCTCGCATCCATTGCAGAGGAACTGAGGAGGTCGTACATCTTCAAGATCATCCCCATGTTGAATCCCGATGGAGTGATCAATGGACAGTGAGTCATCTTTGTTGTGGGGAAGTTGGTTCTTGACTGCTGTGTGTTGTGTTGAGTTGGGGATGTTTATCTTATTGAATTGGGAAAACTGGGTAATACATACGTATTTACCCCACCCCCTTGACCCCACATTCCCCCAGTTAACCCCACAACCACCTTCCACCCCCTGTTAACCCCACTAACCCCCTTTCCACCCCCAGCCACAGATGTTCGCTGAGTGGTGAAGATTTGAACCGAACATGGTCTGATCCCGATCCAGATATATTCCCCACCATCTACCACACTAAAGGGTTGCTACAATATCTACAATCCATCAAGAAAGGTAAGTTGTATCGGTGAATGAACCACATATGACATGTAATGACCATAGTAGAAACGGATTCTTTTTTAAATAAATCTGTAAAACGCTTTAAAAAATTTGTATTTTAGCGGTAAATCGACAAAACGTTTAAAGTTGTCCATATTCTGATCCTGAACATTAACAGACACCCCTTTGTGTATGATTCTGTGTACGTCCGTTAAGTGCCTTGCCAAAGACACCACCAACAAACTAGTGACCAGTTTCGAACCTGCAGCACACAGCAAATATCGCTTAGCCGAGCTATTGCAGTGTCTTGCATCAGGATATTGTGTCATTTTATCAACACATTAAACTGCTGGGTTTAAGTAATATCAGCCAGAGACACACCTGACTAAATAGTGGCTGGTTTTGATCCCACAACGTATCGGCTGCCAATCCATCACACAACCACTGAGCCATCCAAACAACCCACCCCCACAGCCCCCCTGTTGTACTGCGACTACCACGGCCACTCCCGTAGGATGAACGTGTTCATGTACGGATGTTCGTACAAGGATAGCGTGGCAGCTGGTGAGACGTCCACCACAGTAGGGGGACCTGATGATACTGGGTTCAAGGTAAGTAGTTCGAGGGGTATTGGCTCATGTGGGTAACTCGGCTCGGGTATTAGAGATGTTGGGATTGTCGGTGCACTCATGACTTATGATTGTTGGTTTTTCCACATAACTGCGCTCATGAATCATGACTTTGCATCGTAGCATGATCTAAATAAAAGTTGCTTAGTATTATTGGGAATCAATGATTATACCCATATTACAATGTGTGCTATACTTGTGTATAACACCAAGTGTGGGGTAACAGGCTTCCCTACTTAGCCTCTGATAAGGCATGGGTAACGGAGTCTCCTACTTTCCAGACGCTGCCGAAACTACTGAACCACGTCGCCCCATTGTTCTCGTTGAAAGGAAGTAGCTTCGTGGTGGAGAAGTCCAAGGTGACGACTGCACGGGTGGTTGTCTGGAAGGAGGTGGGTGATTGACATTGGGTGTGAATGGGGTGTTAACCTGTGACCACCGTCAAGTTACCAGAGCTATTGCAGTGTGTTGTGTAATAGAGGCATTTCTTTAATTTGGTAGAACTCATCTTTCCATTAGGTTCAGGCTATTAAGTTCCTTGCTCAAGGACACAGCTGACTATCTGGCGACCAGTTTTAACCTGAAACCATTCGGTTGAAAGGCGACGCACTAAAACCACAAGACTAATCTGTCGCACCAGTTCCGCATGATTGACAGCTGTTGATTGATTGACAGCTGTTGATTGATTGACAGCTGTTGATTGATTGACAGCTGTTGATTGATTGACAGCTGTTGATTGATTGACAGCTGGTTGATTGATTGACAGATCGGAGTGACACGGAGCTACACGATGGAAAGCACTTATTGCGGATGTGACCAGGGTCGGTACCGCGGCTTGCAGATTGGTACGAAGGAGTTAGAAGAGATGGGAGGAAGGTTCGGACAAGCGCTGATGCATTTGAAGGCTCGTTTCAACACTAGAGGGCTCCCTGTGTTCGAAGTCGAGGATGAAACGCAAATGTGAGTTGGAGTTGTGGGAATTATTTCGATATTCAATCATAACTTGGACGTTTTCTATTTCACACCAAGCATTATTACTTCCTTTATCATATAAGTGTTGCGATAAAAAAAGACACTGCTGATGAAAGTATAAAAGCAAAATTATTTATTTCATAAAACAGAAGAATGTTAAAACACAGAATAAAAAAGGATTTTAAATTATTTGTAAAAAATATCAAAATGAATGAAATAGTGAAATAAATTTTAGAGCAGAAGTCTATCAAATTGGACAGCAAACACAAATAAAAACAAAAAAATGTAAAAATAAATAATCCAAAAATAATATTTAAGAAAAACATCAAAATAAATATCTTTTTATAGAAATCCTTTCATAAAAATATTGAAAATATAATAATTATAACATAATCTTTCCCTAGAGATCCATGTGAAGCAGAGGGGACTCGTATCAGCCCAAGTTGTCCTGCTAACTCCGATGCTGAACTCACTCCTGATGAAGATGACCTTTCACCTATTGACACCTCGTTATTCTCACATGGACTGGTGCACGATGGGTACCCAGCGTACATGGTGGAGCATCGACGCATGTGCACCGATCCGATCCAAGACACCGCATTCTGGAGGTACGAACCAAACACAAGTGTCAACCAAGCGTCAACCTCAGCATACATGGTCGACACAAGTGGTTACAACCCCCCTGAGCCACAGAAACCTGGCAAAGTGATCACGGCTCGTGTGTCACCTGATACCGGGAGGCTGCTTTATTACGAATACTCCGATTTGCCAACCAATGGGGTGAAGGATAAGTTTGGCAACACTGGGTTGGAGAATAAATTTGGCAACACTGAAATAAAAACGAATGACGCACAAAATGATTTGGACAACACTGATATGGAAAACGGTTTGGTCACCACTGCCCCGAGACCATTTGAATCTGGTCTCACTCTGGTGCGGAGAAATAGTGATTTGGAGGAACTTGACAAGTCATCTCGCGCTCGTAGGAGGTCACAAAGACATTGATGATGTCAAAATTAATGATGTCAAAATTAATGATGTCATAATTAATGATGTCATAATTGATGATGTCATAATTGATGACGTCATAATTGACGACGTCATACTTCCCATGTGCTAAGCATTTCATAAACACCACTCACCACAACATAGAGCCACACCAATCCGCCATTATAGTGTTGCACCATTATCCCCCACAACCCCCACCAAGTTATATCTGATACTGAACGACCATCGTTGCCATATTTGTCCCAGCATTATAACAACCTTCATATATAATGTTCCAACCTTCCCAACCAATGTAGCATTTCAACAAATATGGAACTACTTGAACGAAAACCTCAAAATATCAGATATTGGGATTTCCCCTAAAAATGTAAATTTAATTCTGTTACATTAAACTTTAGTCAAAATATTTTAATTTTAATCTGCTGTAAAAATATCCAATACTGTATTTATGTCCCATTGTTCTATTGTTCCATTGTTCTATTGTGCACTTTCCAGCAAATAGTTTCCGAAAATGTTCCTGTAATTGGCCATAGATATCATATATATACACATTACCTTCATTTACATTCAACACACTGTGTGTTATTATGCTGTTCTCTGAAAATCAAAAAAAAATGTTTTCGACAACATATTTTTGCTGCTTTTTTAAAGTAATTTATGTTTTTAGCCAACTTTATTTTAATTATTTTCTTCATTTTTATTGATAATTTTTGCAAACATTTTATTCTTGGTCAAACAACTTTTAAAACTTCAAAAAAATCTAAGAAATTTTTGTCATTTTTGTGTTTTGTGAAAGTGTTAGCTGCAAAAACGAATTCTGAAAAAAAAATCCCTAAAAATATTAAAATCTGTTGAAACTCAAAATCTCAATTTTTAACATTTTTCCACTTTTGGTGTCTGATTGAACGTAACATTTCTAATGATTCAGTCAGAAGAAACGCCATTCACTTCATATATCCCAGCATTGTTAGCAATTGTATTTTTCACACATTTTTTCCGCCGTCAGGTTGCGCTATTGAGTCGTGCGTTCATTTTGGTTGGAAAAATAAAGAATTTGTGAACGAAACAGATTATCATGGAGAAGTTCAAGTTCATGTGGCTGATGACATTTATTAAAACCGAAACCTTTTTTTACCGGGCTCAGTTTCGATTCCATGATGGGCTCGTCAGTACGTTTTTTTTTTATGTCGAATATTAACCATTCGGCCACACGACCGTTCGAAATTAAAAAAAGGAATGTCTCCGAAACACACATCACGTGTAACCCGACCAGCCGACGGGAAAACATTTTAGGACCACCGATTAGGTAGCTTTCCTATTTCAACCCGGGGAATCACCATGCATGCCGTGATGTTTCATTCGAATCAAACTAAACCGAATGTTTCATTGGAATGAGAAATGACTGGTCGAGGTTCGTTCCACTGGTGTTCTAGACATCCACGTTGGATGATTATCGTCAAATAAACTGCCAAACTAGTCCCAAGATGATAAACTTCCACTAAGTATCAGCCTTCTGAAGGCAGCTGAATAGTTGTAGAATCGAAACTGGCCGCTAGCTAGTCGGTTGTGTCCTTGGGCAAGGCACTTAACGGACATTGCTTGAAGCCAGCGGATTAACGGGTTCTACTAAATTGAAGGAACGTGTCTATCATACACAACACACTGCAATAGCTCCGGTAACCCGATGGTGGTATGACGATTCCCGTGTGGAAATCCCCTTGGTTTTTCTCAATTACTCCTGCCCCTCTCCGCATCCGACCACACCATGTCGCTATTGAGCTAAGAGTGTTTTCCTCCATGAAATTCAAACGAAAGTATTATAGTTGTGTGGCCGAATGGTTAACGCGATCGATACATATATTTAATGGTATTTAAAACGATCTAGATGATGAGCCCATCATGGGTTCGAAACTGAGCAAGGTAATAAAAGTACATATATGAATAAACTACTCAAGTACGATTACATGGTCGAATGGTTAAAGAGACCGAATCATAAACCCTTTTCTATATACGAAATCATGGCTTCTAAACTAAGCCAAGTAGTTTATTTATATATTTATTTTATTACAAAGCTGAAAATATCAAAACAATCGTTAACTCGAGTGGATTCGATTTGGGTTTCTTCTGATAAATAGCCAGGTAGCTATTCCCATACCCTTGGTATAGAATGGAACAACGAAACAATATTTCAATTTGTTTCTCGATATTTCGTCATAACTTGCTTTGTCACAACTTGCTTCGTCATAACTTGTGCTCTGACCAAATGTGAAGATTTTCAAAATATTAAATTAAAAGACGAATTTAGAATAAGCGGCAAAATACAACCAAATGTATCTATATTATAATATATATTTCTTTTTGCCATTTTTCCTGAAAAGTAACCCTTTTTAAGAAGTAAATAGCATGACTAAATATTACGAATTAACATTCTAGTAACTTGTTGTAATATATCAGCAACTTGTATATTGGGCAAAGTAAAGTGAATTGTCTTGTGTGTGACATTATTAACAAAACTACAAGCGTGTATTGACTTCTGTGTACCTTCGAATGTGGCTGCGCAGTACTGCTGTGCGCAATATACCGATCAGTTGCGCTTCTATTTTATCACTTTCGTCATTGTGTACGTAACAATGAAGTCGCGCGTCGTCGCAATGAAGTCGCGCGTCGTCGCAAGGTAATCGCTTTATTTGATTTCCGACGCATGTTTTGCTACCGGCGCACATTTCAAAGAGTTTAAATCACGTGTTGCGTCGTCGTCGCTATTTCCCTGCTATTGCACCTGGCGTCGTCTGTCAAGACATATCACCTCGTTTCACACTTTACACCGCGAATATAAGATTGATTGGACTCCAGTTGTAAACCACTAAAACACTGAGCACTTATACATCAGCGAACACCTGTGGGTCATTTGTCAAAACAATTATTTGGACTTCAATGCGAGGCAACCGATGATTTGATTGACAGTTTGACGCGCATGCGCATAACTGACCGGTGGATAATACCAAATTGATACGAAACAATGACTATTGTCTTCCACACACTCCGCCCATTAAACCAACAACTTGAACTTCCAGCAGGTGTACGTCATCGAGATATACGTCATCCGTGTCAACCACGTCATCCGTGGCAACCTCATCCAAAGCAGTTGACACGTGTCGTGTGCACAACACATAGAACCAGGGTGAAACCGGTTGAATCGACATTTGGAAGGAAATTAACACCCAACCCAAGATTGTATAAAGTATGCGAAGAGTAGATATCCAAAATACGAATCTATATCCATGGATTCGAACCGGGGAAGGAAATACTTGCGTTGATGATATAACTGGGTGTGTAGGAATGTCGGTATCTTGTGTACAAACCATGTCTTCGTTTCAATTTAAACAAAATATCTTGAATGTTTCATTTTATGTTGGATTTCTTTAAGTTGTAACAAGTTTCAGCTGTCGCCAATAATTTAAACTTACCAGCCAGATATGCTGGGAATAAATATGCTGGTAACTGGTCAAATAGACGACGTGGATTAAAAATAAATTTAGCGACGTTTAAATAGACTTTGCATGCAAACTATAACAGGCTAATATATGTCAAAGTTGATGATTTAAACTTCGATTTATTTCCCCAACGAAAGTACTCGCGTCTGTTGGTTTAATATTTGGCGGGAAAACAAAATTCCATGACAATGACTTTGTGACGTAAGAAACGTGTCTTTCATGACCAGTCAAACGTAACAATTGAAGAGAATGGTGTTTATGGTTGAAACAATGAATCAATTTCAAACCCCATTAACTTGATATCTTTGATTTATTTTGAAGTTCAAACACTTCTAATGCATTTACCGTGGAGAAGATATTATCAAATAATATCTTGGAAATTATAACACGATTGTATTGTATCAAATGCCACTCTTATACAGCAGGTATAATCGAAACTAACCTCGATATAAAATAAACAAACCTAAAAATTGTATGATGTGGTTGATCGTCAGATCACCTCGCGCCCACTGTCGGGTTACCTATGATCTTACAGTGTGTTGTGTATGATTGAGGCGTTTCTTCAATTTAATAGAATTCATTATTCCGCTGGGTTCAGGCGACGCAAATTAAGAACTTTGTGTACATTAAAGACAATAGCTACCTGCTTGTTTCGATGCCACAACCATTCGGTTGATAGTCCGACACTCTATCGATGGAGCTATCGGACCCAAACCGATTTGGATAAACCACATAAACTTGTAAAAGTCAAAAAGGAAATAAAAGAAAACGAATTAAACATTTAAAAATTCGATAAGTTTTACCGATAATTAGTTTCTTTTGTTTTTTTTAACATTTTATCAAATCACTGTTTATTTTATCGTTTACGTCGAATAATCTGCGATTTTCCGCTAAATTTGACTTCCGTGATTTGTTTTACGTGAAATTTCACGGGTTTTAAATACTTTTCACAACTAATTAGTAAAATTGGTTGTTGTTAATTCGATTCGTCGGATTAGTTGATTTTGCTGCCACTAAATTACAGGATTAAACCAAAGTTTTTCATGTGAAATTGTGTGTTATTTTTTATCGAAACTTCATTAAGTACAAATAAAGTTTTATTGTGTAAAATATGTATTACTTACACCTTAATTTAATAATATTTGATCAGTTTAAACCACTTACAGCTGTATTTATTTGCTTGTGAACTTACTAAAAGATTATTTATTATTTAATGGTGTTACCTCTTAAAAGGTAACAAAACGATATCAATTAAAGAAAGTTACTGTGTTATAATGTGTTGTTTTATTGCACATTTAGAATCGGAATTAATCGTTTACAAATCGATTCAATCACCAACACGACAGTTAATTTATTCTCACCTCGATTGAACCTTTGCAAGTTGTAAATATAGGGCTGTAAACAAATAAAGCATTGGTACTTGTAAGTTTTACAACTTGCGTAAATAGAGTTGTTTCAAGCTGAGTCCAAGAATCCTGTGAAACGCGATTGCCTCGGTCACGTGACCGAATGGTTAACGCCACCGATACATACAACAAGTTATATACAAAGCTGACTCGGTAACGAGCCCATTATAGGTTCTTGATAGAAACTGTTGCTTAACTCTTTAATTACGGAGCCAAGTTTCGAACCCATGATAGGTTTATCACCAAGCGCGTTTTTGTCTATAATTCGTTATTTGTATCCCCAGCGTTAATTCGTTAAACGATAATAAATGAAACGGCCGTAATTGTTGCCAATTCTTTATTGAAATACCGCCAAGGACACATACAGTTACAGGGCGAAAGGCAGTAACAGTTTTAAGAACAAGCTTTTTAAGAACATTTTGAACTGCATAAAAATAATAAATAGATTCAATTATACTGCGGTTTAATGTACGTATATACAATATACTGTTGGCATGTGTCACGTGACCTGATGAAACCTTCAATGCGGCCGATACGTCATCGGGGGAATTCCCTGCAAACTCGGGATTAACAATGCACTTTACAATATGACGTGATAATGGTTTCATTTTGATAGATTGCAATTTGAGATCCATATTCGAGAAATCAAATATAGACAATGGAACAATGTTATTATCATTATGACGTCATAATACAAGCATCGATATAATTCGCGATTGAAGTAGCTATCGCGTGTGCTTTACGCCATTGTTCGCGAATAATCGGGTTTATGACGTGGCAGTTTCGAATTCATTATAGATATGTGTGGTTGTGACGTCATAACACATTGTTATTTCACAATCAATGCGATCGTCGACATTTGGACCTCGAAGAATAAATTGTCAGAAAATATATTTCTCCATCTGGCTATGAATGAATTGTAGCGTCCACTTAGACATGATGTACTTGGAACGTTATAACGATATTTGGGAAAGTTAAAATGAGCCAAGTTTCGAACCCATGATGGGTTCATTACCAAACCTATGTTGATGGCAAACTGCACACGAACCGCAAGCCCCCGAATATTGTGTGCATGACACAATATATAGATGTTGTAACATATGTGTAAAAAAACTCAATTAATTATTCGCTACTTATATCATTTTTCCATTTAAGCTTAAAAATACTGTGTAGCTTAAATTATAATCGATGTTGTAAAATATAAGCAAGGCACTTGCTTAATTGAATGCTACAAACAGTTTTTTTGCTTCTTAAGCATCAAAATTATGACCAAATTCTATGCAGTTTTAATGTGGCGCCGAATGGCTGCAAACAGGGGCGGCATAATACTTGGGAGGCATTATACGCGATAAGCATAAGGATGATATGTATTATCCGCGTTCTAATGATCATTATTTAAGTCTACCATGTGTTTGGGGGGGTTTAGCAGCCCGCATTACTCACATGTATGAGGTGTCATTTATTAAAGGGACGGATTATAAGGGGATTATATATGATCTCCATATTTGTATTTAATTGCAATGAAATCGCCAATTCCAATGTGAAGTCACGTGTGATCGATTTTTTGGGGGGAAATAGAAATTTCAACAAAAAAATGCAATTTCGTAAATTTAAAATATAGAGGGTTTTCTTAAAGAATTATTTGCGCTTAGGAATATGGCAGCGATTTAATTAATATGAAACAGATGGATAAATTACTTAATTATTAATTTTGTTTTATTTGCCCATTATAACCGGGTTATCCATATTTTGCGCATCTGCATATGAATAAGTGGTATCGCTATCTTACCTCCCGTGCAAATATGGCATCGCTGCTAGTCATACCGCAATTGTTGCTTTTTAACTGCGTCGTCTGTGGTTTAGATGGCTGGCATGGACAACTGTGCACATAGCCAAGTACCAACACAATAGAAAATTAAACGCGGCAATAAAACAAACGCGACTTTGTTTACCTCTGTTTACAATAGTAGTCGTTCCGCCATTCACACCTCGGAGACTCCCTTTGATCGATCTAAGCGAGAAGGGGGCGCGAGAGAGGTCACCGCGGGAATACGACGCCTCCATCGCCGCCATTTTGATCGCGATCGGTCGGGCCAGGTGTCGCAATGTAGAGAGCAACATAAATATCCGTTGAATATAAACAACAGATGTTGGTATTTAGCGAAACTACTGCTTGAATGATTGTAAACATCCAAACGGGATATGCGCAACCGCAAGTCGCTGAATGATATTAATTGTTTGATGATCGGACATATTCTTATCATGTTGGTTGATTGTACGCAACTCAACCTTGATAAGCGCGCCTTTAGCGATCTTTAGTTTAAAATACAATATTTATACTTACTTTTGTAAACCTTGATAAGCGCACCACCTGCGCCATACACCGCAAATACCTCGAAACCAACAACAACAACCAGCGTTTTCATTTCTTCAAACAAATGTTGATCTTGTTTTCTTATTTCTAAACGTTGTTTCCCTCATTATTCAACATCAGAGGTCCAATATGACGTAATAGACTCTACTGTGACGTATTTCAGTGCGCGGTCAATCGATGAATTCGTGGTTTCGACCAAATATTAAAATTCTAGAAAATAATGAATTGTTGCCTTAAACCTGTTTTGAATAACAACCATACTATAGGTTGCGTCACATATATCAAGTATTACGTCATAAATATCAAGCATTACGTCACAAATTACCCCCCTCCCCATTTTTCGAAGCACGAAATTATGATGAAAGTTGTTTTCGCTGCTTCTTGTCCAGGTTACCAAGTAAGGTATCCACATAATTACTAATAAAATCGATATTTTTAAAATATTTGGTGGTGTATTTGTTTGGGTGACGTGGCTTAAAGGCTACATGGCGCACTTACAAAGGCAATTTTTAATGTTAATTAAATCTTATGAACTGTTTGATCAATATGAACAAATTTCTGCGGTGTTTCCCCAAAAAAGATACCTCTAATCCCGGAAAGACTAAAACTTTGTTGAAAACTTAAACTGACGATAAAACCCGATTAACCGCCACATTACCCCTTCCCATGTATATGAAGCGATAGTTTGCAAATTAAGGCTAAATCTACATTATCCCACATCCCCATACAAATGTTGGTTTGCCGCCTTCCACAGGGTTTAGTCTCGTCTGTTTGTCGCCTGGTTTTCTTTCAATTAATTAAAACCGGATTGTGCGGTTCCCATGGAAAATATATTTTAATTAATTCTGAAAATATATTTTGATTAATTCGAATTGAAACAAAATCGTCGTTTCCGAATAATCGTTGAGTGAGTATATGCTCCAGACACGACCATGAAATCTATTAATTTAAAAATTAAGTCAATATCCAAATAAATCATCAAGTAAAGATGCTCTGGGGTCGGAGAATAAGGAGAATTTTCGATCTTTTTAGTTTAATTTTTTATTGTAACGGTAAAAACACGAAGCAGGATCTTAGATGAAAAATTGGAAAACGGGAAAATTACACACAAATCGAAATTCCAATCAGTTATTTACTTTCGGTGTATTTAGACGTGGTCGCCAAATCTCAATTCTTTGGCTGTGACGTATTAATCAAACAAAACACATGCTTCACAACATGCTTATTTATCAAACAATGTCATATATACGTCATTAAATAATAGAAACTTGTTGTTTTCGCGCAAAAATCGACGTTTCGTTGATTTCTACCAGCTGGGCTGACGCAAACCTTTGCTTTGGCCTCCCTACGTCATCATCGGAGTGAGGAAAAAAGAAAAAAAGCGCGAGTATATAAGCGTTGTTCGCACGTGCTGAATATCACTTGGTCGGTTGCTCGAATAGAAGGCGGATTCGAAACGGAAAGTATAATTTGCTTTTCGGTCAGTAAAACCTGGATAAATGCGCCATCAAAGAAATCTATTTTTAGATGTTCAATGGGTTTTAAAATTAAAAGAATAATTGTTTTATCGGTCAGCGAATCTTGTATGAATGGGAAGAAATTCATCTTTAGACGCAGTCGGTGAACATAGTTAAGCAATGACTTTGCGACGGAGTTCATTTTGTTAGGAAAGGTCGAGGTTATCAACTTGAATATTTAGAAACAATTTGAGCAAATATGTTTAAGTAACCACCCAAGTTGAAAAATTCTTTCATCGAGACTCGAGACAGATTTCTTTTTCATTCATTCGAAATCACCAGTTCTATTCTATAAAAGGTGGCGAGTATTTGTGAATGGGGAAATAGCTGATCAAAGCAATATGGCGTGGGAAAGTCGAACTATTAATTGCTGGATTGAAAGCTAATTGTTGAAAGTTGGAAATGTTGAAGTTTTGTCTTTGGCCGTTTCAACAATGGGTCGCCATTTTGAAAGTGAATTCAGTCAGAAATGTCTTAGCTTGAAAATTGCAGAAATAAAACAGTTTAGTGATTTATTTTTAATCAGACATAATAATTTTGACTCGAAACCTCTCCATATATGTTTATTACCTTTAATTATAATAAAACTTTAACTTTAATATCTAAATTTAGATTTCTTTTGTATATTTCGTTACCAGCCTACTTACATTGTTCCTTGTAAAGATTATAAAACACAACATCAAACCGATTTTCTAACAATTATTTTCCGTTACAGAAATTGACTTAATTTTGTTGTGAAAACTTGTAAGAATCGTTCCCGAAGATGCCGCGGCCAGGAAGAGACTCATACGGAGAGCAGAAACCTCCATATTCCTACATCGCTCTCACAGCCATGGCAATCCAATCCTCCCCGGAACAAAATGATGAGTCTCTCGGAGATATACCGCTACATCATGGACAGGTTCCCATTCTACCGCGCTAACACGCAGCGATGGCAGAACTCATTACGTCACAACCTCTCATTCAACGATTGTTTCGTGAAGATCCCGCGAAGAGGCGACCAGCCGGGCAAGGGGAGTCTGTGGGGGCTTCATCCGACCTGCGGGGAAATGTTCGAGAACGGGAGTTTCCTCCGACGACGCAAGAGATTCAAGACCGACTTCCCTCAATCTGGGATCCAACATGGCGTCAACCCTTCTATGATGTCACACTACCAACATATGAGTCATAATTATGGGAAGGAGATGGGACTTAACATCATCGGCGAAACACAAATTGAGAGAAGACGAATCTACCAAGCGCACCAGCAGTTTCTCTCACACCAACCCCGTTTCGGTACTTTCCCCACTCCGAGATACCCCCCAATGAAACCAGGGGTGGTGGGTCAACCAGTCAACCCCCACTTCCTTCCAAACTTTCCGGTTTTCCAGAACCCGGAAACGACGGCGGCCGCGGTCGCGTACTTCCGGTCTGCAATGACTGGTTTCCGGAACGCGATGAACAAAATGGCGGCTGGTGACGTCATAAACCCTGGAAGTGACGTCAAATATTCGATGTTTACCTCGGTTCCCGGGATTCCCCCGTTAACCCCACACCAACCCCACCCAACCGACTCGAAGGAAATCGAGAGATCCTCCTCCGTGTCGCCATCTAGCGACGAAGAAAATCACACTTCACCCCCGGAAAATTCGCCGAAATCGAAAATCAACTTCTCGATCGAGAATATCATCAGCGGGAGATTTTCCCCGAAGGAATCGAAGCTTCGAGAAGAATCCGACTCCCCGACATCCACCCAGCGAAGTAAGAAACGAAGTTTGAACCCAGTTGACCCCCCGAACGCAAAGCGATCGCGAAACGACTTCGACCGCGCATCCACCCCACGAATGCTCGATGCCTTCCCGAAGGTGATTCCCCCAAAATCGTCCCCTGATTCACCCATGGGGATTGCCCCGGACCCCCAAACCCACCGACCCCCCACCATCCACCCAACCCCCTCCCCAGTTTTCCCTCCACACGATGTCGCACTCCATATATCCCAACATTGTTGACAATCGTATTTTTGACACATTTTCTCCGCCGTCAGGTTGCGCTATTGAGTCCGGTGTTCATTTTGGTTGGAAAAATAAAGAATTTGTGAACGAAATAAAATAATTGATTTTCACCGTAGACATTTCAAATTATGTTGCAGCGGCTGATTAAATTTAGTTGGAACTAAAACGTCTCCGCAATATCAATACGTGTAACCCGACAGTGGGCACGAGGGAACGATTTATCGCCTTCAATCTTCCATCTATATATGAATGCACGATCGTGTGGTCGAGTGGTTAACGCCACCGATACAAATACCAATTCCATGTAATAACGGTCTTTGGGACGAATCCAACATGGGTTCGAAACTTCGACCGATAAAAAATAAACGAATGAAAATGATTCTGAATATCTTGATGTTTCATTCGAATCGGACATATTACTACTGGACTGAAGGTATGGTGGAGCATCATTCCCATGTTGGGGTAATTCCCATGTTGGGGTAATTCTCATGTTGGGGTAATTCCCATGTTGGGGTAATCCCTATGTTGGGGTAATTCCCATGTTGGGGTAATCCCCATGTTGGGGTCCACTTTGGAGGGTGGGATAACTTGCTGCATGCGCAAAGTCGGTGTTGTAGTTCACTGTGTGAGACAGGGATATTTGATTTTGTTGACATATCTTTGCATACATGGAATGTATGCAACTCTGCATGTATTGGACAACAGACAAAGTTAACCTTTACTTCACAATCACACGGACTGTTTGTTATAGGGTTCGCAGTGTTTGTTTGTTTGTTTACATTTTCATTTATTCTGTACGAACGCATCATCCGTCACGTGACCAGTGTGACGTCAAATCGGTAATAATCATTGCTTCCAACTAGTTCTGCTTTGTTTAAAGGAAACATTGTTGGAACATAGGATAGGTTCGCTTGGGGTTTAACACGACAATCCATGTTCCTAGTGGAGTGCCCACCGCCGACCAAATGGTATCGAATCCGGCTGCTTGGCCTTCGGTTGTGTCCTTGGGCAAGGCATTTTACGGACATTGTCTGAACCCAGCGGATTAATGGGTTCTACCAAACTAAAAGAACATGTGAATCATATACAACACACTGCAATAGCTCTGGTAACCCGACGATGGGCGCGAGGTGATCTGACGATTGCCCCTATGTTAACCCCCTTGGTTTTTTCCATTCACGGGGATAAACATTATTATTCCGGTTGGCACTTGTAGGTCATCTCTCCCGATCCGACCGCACCATGTCGCTCTTGAGCTCTTAGTGGTTCCTCTATAAAACTCAAACGAGTTGAACGGTTGTGTAGCGGAATGGTTAGCGCGACCGATACATATAACGAATTGTATTTAAAAACAATCTAGATTCTAGATTGTAGATGATAAGCCCATTTTGGGTTCGAAACTAAGGCCGGTAATAAAATAAATAAATACACTACTCGACTACAATTGCATGGCCGAATGGTTAAAGTGACTGATTCATAAAACTTTTTCTATATACGAAATCATGGGTTCTAAACCCAGCCAAGTAGCTTATTTATATATTTATTTTATTACAGGGTTAAAAATATCAAAACAATCGTTAACTCAAGTGGATTCGAATCGGGTTTCCTCTGATAAATAGCCAGGTAGCTCTTCCCATGCCCTGGGTATAGGATGGAACAACGAAAAATGTTTCAATTTGTTCCCTGATATTTCGTCATAACTTGCTCTATCATGCAATTGTCTCATCTATTGTCGCTTCTCAGTATTTTCTTGTTTGGTGCTCTGACCAAATGTGAAGTTTTCAAAATATAAAGTTAGAAGACAAAAAAGTTAAATATGAATTTAGTACCTAAGTTAAAATATTAATTTGTTTTTTTTGCCATTTTTTCTCAAAAATAACCCATTTTATTAAGATAACTAAATATTATCCATTAATATTCTCGTTACTTGTGATATATCAGCAACTTGTATATTGGGCCAACGTAAAGTGGATTGTCTTGTGTGTGTCACACTATTAACTACAAGCGTGTATTGATTCGTCTGTACCTTCGAATGTGGTTGCGCAGTACTGTTGTGCGCAATATACCGATTAGTTGCGCTTCTATTTTATCACTTTCGTCATTGTGTACGTAACAATAAAGTCGCGCGTCGCGAGGTAATCGCTTTATTTGATTTCCGACGCATGTTTTGCTACCGGCGCACATTTCAAAGAGTTTAAATCACGTGTTGCGTCGTCGTCGCTATTTCCCTGCTATCGCACCTGGCGTCGCCTGTCAAGACATATCACCTCGTTTCACACTTTACACCGCGAATATAAGATTGATTGGACTCCAGTTGTAAACCACTAAAACACTGAGCACTTATACATCAGCGAACACCTGTGGGTCATTTGTCAAAACAATTATTTGGACTTCAATGCGAGGCAACCGATGATTTGATTGACAGTTTGACGCGCATGCGCATAACTGACCGGTGGATAATACCAAATTGATACGAAACAATGACTATTGTCTTCCACACACTCCGCCCATTAAATCAACAACTTGAACTTCCAGCAGGTGTACGTCATCGAGATATACGTCACCCGTGGCAACCTCATCCAAAGCAGTTGACACATGTCGTGTGCACAACACATAGAACCAGGGGGAAACCTATTGAATCGACATTTGGAAGGAAATTAACACCCAACCCAAGATTGTATAAAGTATGCGAAGCGTAGATATCCAAAATACGAATCTATATCCATGGATTCGAACCCGGGAAGGAAATACTTGCGATGATGATATAACTGGGTGTGTAGGAATGTCGGTATCTTGTGTACAAACCATGTCTTCGTTTCAATTTAAACAAAATATCTTGAATGTTTCATTTTATGATGGATTTCTTTAAGTTGTAACAAGTTTCAGCTGTCGCTAATAATTTAAACTTACCAGCCAGATATGCTGGGAATAAATATGCTGGTAACTGGTCAAATGGACGACGATTAAAAATAAATTTAGCAACGTTTAAATAAACTTTGCATGTCAACTATAACAGGCTAATATATGTCAAAGTTGATGATTTAAACTTCGATTTATTTCCCCAACGAAAGTACTCGCGTCTGTTGGTTTAATATTTGGCGGGAAAACAAAATTCCATGACAATGACTTTGTGACGTAAGAAATGTGTCTTTCATTACCAGTCAAACGTAACAATTGAAGAGAATGGTGTTTATGGTTGAAACAATGTATCAATTTCAAACCCCATTAACTTGATATATTTGGTTTATTTTGAAGTTTAAACACTTCTAATGCATTCACCGTGGAGAAGATATTATCAAATAATATCTTGGAAATTAGAACCAGATTGTATTCTATCAAATGCGACTCGTATACAACAAGTATAATCGAAACTATGCCCGAAATAAACAAACTTAAGAGTTGTATGATGTGGTTAATCGTCAGATAACCTCGCGCCCACCGTTATTCCGCGAGAATCCATTAATCCGCTGGGTTCAGGCGATGCAAGTTAAGACTTTTGTTTACCTTAAAGACAATAGTTGCCGGCTTGTTTCGAAACCACAACCTTCCGGCTGATAGTTCGAAACTCTTCCCTTGGAGCCAAAACAATATGAATATAATAAACTTGTGATGGTAAAACAGGAAATAAAAGGAAACAATTCAGAATTTTGATAATTTTAACCGAAAATTTCTTTTGTCTTTAAAACAATTCATTAAATCGCTGTTTATTTTATCGTTTACGTCGAATAATCTGCGATTTTCCGCCAAATTTCACTTCCGCGATTTGTTTTACATGAAATTTCACGGGTTTTAAATACTTTTCACACATAATTAGTAAAATCGGTTGTTGTTAATTCGATTCGTCGGATTAGTTGATTTTGCTGCCGCTAAAATACAGGATTAAAAGTTCTTTTATGTGAAATTGTGTGTTATTTTTTATTAGTTTTTTGAACGTTTACTCGGTTTGAACTTCTTACATTTGTGTTATATTTATTTAAAAACTTATTTAAAACTTAACTTAGAAATAATTTTTTTTGTGAAATTATGTGTTATTTACATCCGATTTTTAATTTAATAATGTTTGATCATTTTAAACCACTTACAGTTGTTTTTATTTGATTGGGAACTTACTAAAAGATTATTTATTAATTAATGGTGTTACCTCCTAAAAGGTAACAAAACGATATCAATTAAATAAAGATACTGTGTTATAATGTGTTGTTTTATTGCACATTTAGAATCGGAATTAATCGTTTACAAATCGATTCAATTACAAACACGACAGTTAATTTATTCTCACCTCGATTGAACCTTTGCAAGTTGTAAATATAGGGCTGTAAACAAATAAAGCATTGGTACTTGTGAGTTTTACAACTTGCGTAAATAGAGTTGTTTCAAGCTGAGTTCAAGAATCCTTTTTAAGAACATTTGAATAATAAATAGATTCAATTATACTTATGTTCAATGTTCGTACGTATATTATACAGTTAAAATGGGGGTGCGGGTTATTATTTGTGAATTCACATATGTTAATACCATACTGTGACAAGGTTGTTTTCTTTTTAATATTGATTTCCCGCACTTTTTCATCTTGGAATTTGGCGGATGAATATTTCAACTAGCGACGTCACCTTAATTGTTGTCAATTCTCGAATGCAATAATTGTTGGCATGTGTCACGTGACCTGATGAAACCTTCAAAGCGGCCGATACGTCATCGGGGGAATTCCCTGAAAACTCGGGATTAACAATGCACTTTACAATATGACGTGATAATGGTTTCATTTTGATAGATTGCAATTCGAGATCCATATTCGAGAAATCAAATATAGACAATGGAACAATGTTATTATCATTATGACGTCATAATACAAGCATCGATATAATTCGCGATCGAAGTAGCTATCGCGTGTGCTTTACGCCATTGTTCGCGAATAATCAGGTTTATGACGTGGCAGTTTCGAATTCATTATAGATATGTGTGCGTATGACGTCACAACACACATTGTTATTCCACAATCAACGCGATTAATCGTCGACATTTGGACCTCGAAGAATAAATTGTCAGAAAATATATTTCTCCACCTGGTTATGAATGAACTGTAGCGTCCAGTTAGACATGATGTACTGGGAACGTTTCAACGAAATAAATTAATTTTGGGGGGATTTGGGAGAGTTGATTGAGCCAAGTTTCGAACCCATGATGGGTTCATTACCAAACCTATGTTGATGGCAAACTGCACACGAACCGCAAGTCCCGAATATTGTGTGCATGAAACTACAATATAGATGTTGTAAATATATAAAGCTAAAATTATAAAATAGATGTTGTGAAGATATAAGTAAGACACTTGCTTAACTAAACTTAACGACAGCATTTTTTCTACTTAAATCGTTAAAATTATCACCAAGCAGTTTTAATGTGGCGCCGAATGGCTGCAACCAGGGGCGGCATAATACTTGGGAGGCATTATACGCGATAAGCATAAGGATGATATGTATTATCCGCGTTCTAATGATCATTATTTAAGTCTACCATGTGTTTGGGGGGGTTTAGCAGCCCGCATTACTCACATGTATGAGGTGTCATTTATTAAAGGGACGGATTATATGGGGATTATATATGATCTCCATATTTGTATTTAATTGCAATGAAATCGCCAATTCCAATGTGAAGTCACGTGTTATCGATTTTTGGGGTGAAAAATAAAAATTTTAAAATTTTAAAACAAAAATAGTGATTTGTTAAATTTAAAAAAGATAGAGAGGGTATTCTTAAAGAATTATTTGCGCTTAAGAATATGGCAGAAATTTAATTAATATGAAACAGATGGATAAATTGCTTAATTACCAATATTGTTTTATTTGCCCGTTATAACCGGGTTATGCATGTTTTGCGCATCTGCGTATGAATAAGTGGTATCGCTATCTTACCTCCCGTGCAAATATGGCATCGCTGCTAGTCATACCGCAATTGTTGCGTTTTAACTGCGTCGTCTGTGGTTTAGATGGCCGGCATGAACACCTGTGCACATAGCCAAGTACCAACACAATAGAAAATTAAACGCGGCAATAAAACAAACGCGACTTTGTTTACCTCTGTTTACAATAGCAGTCGTTCCGCCATTCACACCTCGGAGACACCCTTTGATCGATCTAAGCGAGAAGGGGACGAGAGAGAGGTCACCGCGGGAATACGATGCCTCCATCGCCGCCATTTTGATCGCGATCGGTCGGGCCAGGTGTCGCAATGTAGAGAGCAACATAAATATCCGTTGAATATAAACAACAGATGTTGGTATTTAGCGAAACTACTGCTTGAATGATTGTAAACAACCAAACGGGATATGCGCAACCGCAAGCCGCCGAATGACATTAATTGTTTGATGATCGGACATTTTCTTATCATGTTGGTTGATTGTACGCAACTCAACCTTGATAAGCGCGCCTCTCACCGATCTATAGTTTAAACTACAAAATTCATACTTACTTTGATAAACCTTGATAAGCGCACCACCTGCCCCATATATCGCAAATACGTCAAAACCAACAAGAATCGCAACGTTCCAACCAGCGCTTTGATTTCTTCGAACAAACGTTGATTCCTCTTGTTATTCAACGTTGTGCTTTGCAGAGGTTCAATATGTCGTAATAAACTCTACTGTGACGTATTTCAGTGCGTAGTAAATCGATGAATTCGTGGTTTCGATCAAATATTTATATTCTAGAAAATAATCAATTGTTGCCTTAAACCTGTTTTGAATAACAACAATACTGTATGTTGCGTCACATATATCAAATATTACGTCATAAATATCAAGCATTACGTCACAAATCCCCCCCTCCTTTTTTGAACATGGAATTTGAATAATAGGTGCTTCCCCGGCACTATGTTCAGGTTGCCACGTAAGTTATTTGGTGGTGTATGCTATACTTGGCTTGGGCGACGTGGCTTAAAGGTTACATGGCGCACTTATAAAGGTCATTGATTAAGGCTATCGTGAACTGTTTTAAGCATTATGCACAAGTTTCTGCGGTGTTTCCCCGAAAGCGATACCTCTAATCCCGGAAAGACTAAAACTTTGTTGAAAACTTAAACTGACGATAAAACCCGATTAACCGCCACATTAACCCTTCCCATCTATACGAATAGATAGTTTGCAAATTAAGGCTAAATCTACATTATCCCACATCCCCATACAAATGCTGGTTTGCCGCCTTCCACAGGGTTTAGTCTCGTCTGTTTGTCGCCTGGTTTTCTTTCAATTAATTAAAACCGGATTGTGCGGTTCCCATGGATGGAATGTTGATTTAGCGGTCGTTCCCATCCCCGATTCCCGTGTGGACACGTCATCTATTGTGTGTTTGTGATTATATTGAGTTGTGGTTGGCGAATATGTGTTTTGGTCGGAAATATTGGATTTTCTCATAACCGTGTAATTATTGAAGTTCCTTCGCGCGGATGAATATCTGAGGGACACCCCCCACAATGGTGGATCATCCGCGACGATCGAAAACGCGACGCGAAGAACCAACGCGCAATCAATGGAGGCAAATAAGCGAGAAATTGCCAATTACTGGGAGATCTTTCAACTTAATTCAATGAGACATTCGAGTTAAATATGAAGCTGGTTAGGAAAGAACACATTACACACTTGACTTTTCGTGACTTTAAGAAAATAAATCAATTTCACTGATAAGATTGTTCAACCCTGTAATTAGGGATAAAATGTAAAAACCCAACGATTTGTTTAAACTTGGATTTATGGAATAATATTTTTGGGGCGAAGTTTTAATACTTTTGCTTCAAAAGAAGTTTAAAAGTAAACATGTTTCTCTTAAACCAATATGTTGTTTAAATATTCCGATATTTTATTTGGCAATAATCCAAGTACAATTTTGGACTATTAAGATTTTTATTAAGTTTTGTCGAAATTTTAATATAAACAAATATTTAACACTATTTGTACTTAAATTATCACGAAATAAAAATATGCAAATTATTTTCTTAACTTGTCGATTATATTATAAATGTTTTAATTTGAAATTGCAGCGTATTTTTTCTAATAATTTATACTTCTAAGAATTTTATTAATTTTAACGTTTGATCGAAATTTCCATAGTAAACCGAACCCTCCATAATGCCCAACCACGTGTGCCTGGTTAAATACCAACTCATTAATTCTTCAAACTAAATTTATTCTTAATTGCTACACCTGCTAACAATAGCGTCGCGCGAGGTCAATTGTGACGTAATAACCAAACAAGCCTGAAGCGCGTAAATGCATTGTGACGTCATAAACATCCAACAGAGGAAAAGCGCAGCTGTTCTCGACGAAACTGATTCTGTTTTAATTGAAATTTCACTTTATTTGTCCAATTAATCAAGCGATGACGTACAAAGGTCACGTGATTCGTCATGCTTGATTGGTCAGCGATGTAAAATATTTCTAGAAAACAAAGTTTTATTAAACAAACATTTTTTTGCTTGATTTATAAAAAAAAGTATAAAAATTAAAATCAAAATCAAAAAATATTTATTTTTAACCAACTAGAAAGATATTCATTATTTATTTTCATAAGCAAAAAAAGTTTTTTTTATATAAAAAAAATTCTGCGATTAAATAATAGAAAGTTTATACTTTATAGATAGATATGGAGTATAGTTTTAAATTAAATCGAACTAAAATTAAATCGTAAATTCCGAATAATTGTTGAAACAGACCATTTTGTTAGATGCTACAAACACGGTTTTAAAACCTATTTTTTAATTAAGTCAATTTACATATAAATTTTCAAGAAAAGAAAGATAATTTTCGAACTTGTTTTCATTTTTTGTTTCCACGATGAAAACACGAAGCAAGACCTTCGATGAAAAAATTAGAAAGCGGGAAAAATCAGCAAAACGACAGTCGTTAAAACTCATCTTAAATCCAATGATTGAATTACTTTCGGTATCATTAGTCGTGGCCGCCAAACCTCAAATCTTTGGTTGTGACGCAATAATCAAACAAAACACATGCTTCACAACATGCTTATTTATCAAACAACGTCATACATACGTCATTAAATAATAGAAACTTGTTGTTTTCGCGTAAAAATCGACGTTTCGTTGATTTCTACCAGCTGGGCTGACGCAAACCTTTGCTTTGGCCTCCCTACGTCATCATCGGAGTGAGGAAAAAAGAAAAAAGCGCGAGTATATAAGCGTTGTTCGCACGTGCTGAACATCACTTGGTCGGTTGCTCGAATAGAAGTCGGATTCGGAACGGAAAGTATAATTTGCTCTTCGGTCAGCAAAACCTGGATAAATGCGCCATCAAATAAATCTATTTTTAGATGTTCAATGGGTTTTAAACCTAAAAGAATAATTGTTTATCGGTCAGCGAATCTTGTATGAATGGGAAGAAATTCATCTTTAGACGCAGTTGGTGAACATAGTTAAGCAATGACTTTGCGACGAAGTTCATTTTGTTAGGAAAGGTCGAGGTTATTATCTTGAATATTTAGAAACAATTTGAGCAAATATGTTAAAGTAATCACCCAAGTTGAAAGATTCTTTCATCGAGACTCGAGACAGATTTCTTTTTCATTCATTCCAAATCACCAGTTCTATTCTATAAAAGGTGGCGAGTATTTGTGAATGGGGAAATAGCTGATCAAAGCAATATGGCGTGGGAAAGTCGAACTATTAATTGCTGGATTGAAAGCTAATTGTTGAAAGTTGGAAACGTTAAAGTTTTGTCTTTGGCCGTTTCAACAATGGGTCGCCATTTTGAAAGTGAAATCAGTCAGAAATGTCTTAGCTTTGAAAATTGCAGAATTAAAACAGTTTAGTGATTTATTTTTAATCAGACACATTAATTTTAACTCGAAACTTCTCCATATATGTTTATTACCTTCAATTATAATAAAACCAAAATTTTAATATCTAAATTTGGTTTTCGTTTTGTATATTTCGTTACAAGCCTACTTATATTGTTCGTCCGCTGTGAAGATTATAAAACACAACATCAAACCGATTTTCTAACAATTATTTTCCGTTACAGAAATTGAATTAATTTTGTTGTGAAAACTTGGTAAGAATCGTTGCCCGAAGATGCCGCGGCCAGGAAAGAGACTCATACGGAGAGCAGAAACCTCCATATTCCTACATCGCTCTCACAGCCATGGCAATCCAATCCTCCCCGAACAAAATGATGAGTCTCTCGGAGATATACCGCTACATCATGGACAGGTTCCCATTCTACCGCGCTAACACGCAGCGATGGCAGAACTCATTACGTCACAACCTCTCATTCAACGATTGTTTCGTGAAGATCCCGCGAAGAGGCGACCAGCCGGGCAAGGGGAGTTCTGTGGGGGCTTCATCCGACCTGCGGGGAAATGTTCGAGAACGGGAGTTTCCTCCGACGACGCAAGAGATTCAAGACCGACTTCCCTCAATCTGGGATCCAAAATGGCGTCAACCCTTCTATGATGTCACACTACCAACATATGAGTCATAATTATGGGAAGGAGATTGGACTTAACATCATCGGCGAAACACAAATTGAGAGAAACCGAATCTACCAAGCGCACCAGCAGTTTCTCTCACACCAACCCCGTTTCGGTACTTTCCCCACTCCGAGATACACCCCAATGAAACCAGGGGTAATAGGTCACCCAGTCAACCCCCACTTCCTTCCAAACTTCCCGGTTTTCCAGAACCCGGAAACGACGGCGGCCGCGGTCGCGTACTTCCGGTCTGCAATGACTGGTTTCCGGAACGCGATGAACAAAATGGCGGCTGGTGACGTCATAAACCCTGGAAGTGACGTCAAATATTCGATGTTTAACTCGGTTCCCGGGATTCCCCCGTTCACCCCACACCAACCCCACCCAACCGACTCGAAGGAAATCGAGAGATCCTCCTCCGTGTCGCCATCTAGCGACGAAGAAAATCACACTTCACCCCCGGAAAATTCGCCGAAATCGAAAATCAACTTCTCGATCGAGAATATCATCAGCGGGAGATTTTCCCCGAAGGAATCGAAGCTTCGAGAAGAATCCGACTCCCCGACATCCACCCAGCGAAGTAAGAAACGAAGTTTGAACCCAGTTGACCCCCCGAACGCAAAGCGATCGCGAAACGACTTCGACCGCGCATCCACCCCACGAATGCTCGATGCCTTCCCGAAGGTGATTCCCCCAAAATCGTCCCCTGATTCACCCATGGGGATTCCCCGGACCTCCACCCCCAAACCCACCAACCCCCCACCATCCACCCAACCCCCTCCCCAGTTTTCCCTCCACACGATGGCGCACTCCCGACCCTCAGATTACACGTCATTCTACAAAACGGGGATTCCCCGCCAGGATTCCAACGAATCCAGGTACATCCCCAGTCCTGAGACCGATGACGTAACATTCTCAGCATTCGCGAAATTAAAGCGCTTCACAGAGCTGCAGGTCCAATGACAGGATGTGACGTACATATCATTCCAATTATCTTAGTTCTAGTGATTCTACTGTGTTTCAACATTGTCGTTTGTTGCGTCATCAATGTGAATAAAACCCAATCATCTACTTTCGATGTGTGGAGATTATATTAGAAGCGTTGGCCAGATTATGTGTGTTACACTTTTAGGCGGGGTTCTCGATAACCTGTAGTCAGCAGCTCTCCAATATATGTATAAAATGCTTGTATTTAGGTAAGCAGTATAAGCAAACTGGGCGGTAAGTAAAAGCAAATAGACGGTAAAGTCTAACGGTTTTAGCGGGAAGTATACAGATAAGGCGACAGGTAATTACCAATCAACGCACGCAAGGAAATCAAGCATCAAGATAACATTGTAACATAATTGTTTTGGGCCAATCGGTCAAAAAATTAGTTGATGTTACAAATTTAAAACTTTAAAAATACGCAAAATAATATCAGCAAATTCAACAAAGTATAGCGATACACAATCCACACAAATATTTTATTTGACATAGAAAGTAATGAATCTGTAATAGAGAAATATATGCATCTCTTATAAATACATCAACTTTGTTTGAACCGCGTAAGCTTTTCTTCAGCCATTTATATAGCGCCTTGTTGCTCAAACCCACCAATACGGACTTCAAACGTTCAACAATATTTGCTTTAAAAATAACAAGAAATTTGCTTTAAGTTTATCATTATAAAAATAAATCGAAATCAGACAATATACAGGAAGTGTGTTTTTAAGCAAACAGTAGCATGTCATGAACAGAAATGTTGGTAAAACTATTCTCGTGTTAACACATTTAAGTATACATTATAAAAATAGATGGAAAATTACATGCGGCACTTGGCACAATCCCCAAACCTCAATATGGCATCGAAAACCATCGAGTGTGGCATCCCTGGTGTCGAATGTTATCACGCAATGTTGGATCCATTATCACAAGTATCCCTTGGTGTTTTCGTGTATTTGTTGAGCTCACCGCTTTATTTGCTCTTCTCGGGATCCCTGTGTATCTGCGGTGGCGCTGGTATGCAGGTTATGTCGTGTAAACAGCGCGATTCACTTTAAACACAGCGATCGCGGTGGGTGCGTGTACAACAAAGCGAAACCTGATGATCTAATAATGACCTCTATGACATCACAACACTGCTTGAACAAATATGGCGGTTGAAACTCGAACTCGGGGTCACGTGGGGACGATTCAACTCGCGACAAGCACACTTAAAAGCGAATTGCTGCTTGAATGCAAACTATTCCGCAAAATATTCCGCTAATAGGGGAAAATGTTTCGACGGAATTCAAAGCGAGATTATATTGATAGGCAAACAAAGTTAGAAATGTCGAAGTTTTGTCTTTTGTGTTTGGGGCGTTTCAACTGTGGGTTGATTGGCCGCCATTTTGAAAGTGAATTCAGTCAGAAGTTTAATCGGATGTGACGTATTTGGCGGGAACTCAGTAATGTAGCTTTAGAATTGTAGGAGTAAAACAGTCAGTTTAGTCATTAAATATATAAACATATTTACAATTTTCAACTTGAAAAAATCTTTATATATGTATTACCTGGAACTATTTAAAACTTTATATCTAAGTTTAGATTATTTTTATTGTTTATTTCCAACCTGCCGAAACTGTTTTTTTGTTTGCTGTAAAGTAGCGCTAGTTTCGAGCCCACAACCCATCGGCTATATGTCGTAATGATTTATGCGTGAAGAGGTAATACACCACTAACAAATACACAGTAGTTTCGAATAGTATAGTTCAAACCTTATGCAACAATGTGTAACACGACAACCCGTGGGATATTATAGTTTAACGTAGACCTTATGTATAACACGCTAGCCCAACATTCGGCACTTGGCTTATGGTTCCTTTAATCACTACAGGATAGCTTGGAACGCTTGAAAGGTTAATTAGGATTACCGTTCCAAGCGCTCCAAGTGATCCTGTAGTGATTAAAGGCACCTCTTAGCTTATATACGTAGCGCTTTAACATGACAGTTATAAGGTTGTGTAATCAAAACCTGTCAGCTGATCGCTTGGGTAAACCATGTTTATCTTCTATTGCTTGGAACCCATTGATTAATGGGCTCGTAGAAGCAATGTATGCCTTGTGCAAACACTGTAATGACGGTCATGTTTCAACGATGTCTGCAATTTCCCATCCCCTGGTATTAACACAAGTGACCTTTCCCTCACCCCGTGAACCTTAGTATTGACTGAGGGATTGTGTAACCACTTGTTATCGCGGTTTGTATGTGACCTTTGCACACAAGTCGAGCACACAAAGCGAAATCATAGAGTTGCACATGCTGTACGCTAATACAGGTTAGCTATTGTAGGTTGAAAGGCAGGTCAAATGATACAAGTGTGTGCGAAGCAGTTTATTGCTGGTGGTATATAGTTGTAACGGCCGGTTAGACTGTGCACTGCTGGTAGTAAGCTGTTGGAAGGAAAGTGTCAGTGAAAGCTGCTGATTAGTTTGTTTCGCCCCGAAGAACATATTGTTATAAATATGGAGATTTGTAGCTCATATCCCGATGTTAAGATACCTGAAGTTTCGTTTGGACGTTTCGTTCTGGACAGCATTCGTGAATATGGGGACAAAGTTGCGTGGGTATGTATAACCTGATAATATGTATTTTGGTAGCAGTCTAAGTTTCAAACGCAGAATCGTTAGTCTGTTAGTGTGTAAATCGCATACTGTGTGTTAGTCGGTCGTAATTATTATTTGGCTATACGACCGCCCAGATTCGTTTATTGGATCAATAGTATGTTGCAATAGCGACACATTTTTTAAGATAGAATATTTATGTTAATCCTCGTGAATGGGAAAACCAAGGGGATTAACACACGTGTAATCGTAAGATCACCTCGCGCCCATCGTCGGGTTATTAAAAATATTGCTTTATGTATAATAGCGAAATTCCGATCATTTTTTTTACAATCGGTTATTTTGACGGCCAAGTACCTTGCACAACGACTCTATCGACCAGATAGCTACCAGTTTCGAATATGTAACCTTTGGGCTGAAATACTTTCAAACAAACCTCTGGTTCCAGGTCGACACATCGAATGGGGAAGAGACATATTCATTCAACCGAGTCCACACCGAGCTGGTTAGATGCACAAACGCGTTACATGGGGAAGGTATCAGGCGTGGGGATATTGTTGGGATATTATGTCCGAACTCGTGTCAACAGAAGATACTGCTGTTGGCGCTTGCTTTGTGCGGGGCGACCATTGTACCCATCAACAACTTCTATACGAAAGGTGAGACACATAACATGTGGTATGGCTTCGGTCGTATATGGTATTTACGTCATTTTTTGATCACCAAGTTTTGTCGCTAAAGGCTAGTCGTAGTTATTGTGAGTACTTTATATTTATTGACGGCTGAAGCCACAGTCTGATGGTCTACGATTATTCAATGGTCTGGGACCATTAATATTAGGTGATTGTCAGAAAAACCCGCAACACTATACTGCATGTTGTTTATTTCATCTGGAGATACGGAATGACCGTGACCAAATTTCGTTGGTCCAGTCGGTCAGCTTAATTGGGTGGAGGGTCGAACGATAGGTTGTATGATCGAAACCGACCTCTAGCCAGTAGAATGTGTCCTTTGGCACTTAGCGGACATCTCTTACACCCTGTATATAGATCGGCAACCCAAGGATGATAAGCTCTCAAATTGTACATGAATATCAGTCAACATTTACTCAACGCTTCTCCACTGTAGACCAAGGTTTATTGTTGGGTAAATAAGTTAAAAATCGAATTTGAAACCCCCCACATTTAAACCTACCAGAGCAGACTTCAACTGTTGAATGATTATTTTGCAGAGGAAGTGAACCGTCAAATGCAAATCGTGGAGCCGAGGGTTGTATTCACGAGTTCTGAACAAATCAGCAAACTTGGATCTTGCTCCAAGAATATGCGGAAGGTGAGTTCGAATCTCATTGTAGCTTGGATGTATTATGGTGGGTGGGGTACTGCAGTACGTTAAAGGATTTATTAACGGTTGGTTTGGATACCAGACGCCAATCTTCTAGTTGCCAGAGCTATTGTTGATTTTTGTGTTGTGTAGATTTGAAACGTTGATGCTAATCTATATTTTCAATAATTCGAAAATAATTTCTTGGCTATCAAAGTTATTGACTTATAAGCTTCGTGACTTATGTGCTCATTACCCAAATCGACATTGTTGCTCTACAATTCAAGTTTTACTTTTCAGATTTACATATTTGGGCCGAACGAAAAGGACAATTCCTACCTGGATTTCTTAGCGAAGGGCTCCGATAAAGGTTGGTAGTTTCGTCAGAATATTTCGTGCTTGATCAACTATTGGCTGGGGTCAATTCCACAACAATTATGACGATCCGTCTCACTATACGAATGGGGTAACCGAACGAAATATGATTAAGTGAACACTGTAGGTGCTGTAGGTGTTGTGGGTGGAAATTTAATTTGTCTGTTGCGATCAGTACCTCCCCCGCCACCACAGATTTCACCAGCGATGCCAATGAATACTCGTGAATATCATCCCAAACACCCAGTTACGTGGCGCAACTGCATTCATGCACTCGGATACATGTGGTAGCAACCACATGCAGTAATGTCGTGTGGCCGAATGGTTAGCGCGACCGATTCATGCACCGTGTTATACACATAAACTATCTTAGCAGTAACCCATCATGGGATCGAAACTGAGTCCGTTTAAACAAATTAAAAAAAATAACTCATGTCACCATACAGGCATCCCAGATGTAGACATCGATATCCACAACGACGACCTGTTCCTACTATGTTCCAGTGGAACCACCGGTCCACCGAAGCTGGTGCAAATAACCAACCGAGGATTCGTTGCTGGGATAGCTATCGGCGGAGGGTAAGTATGGGGTGGGGCGCATACTGTGTCGAAACTCTGTTGCAGTAAAAAGGTTGCGGGATCGACACTGGTCGCTAGCTAGTCGGTTGTGTTCTTGGGCAAGGCACTTAAAGAAAATCGCCTGAACCCAGCGGATTAATGGGTTTTACCAATTTAAAGGAACGTGTCTATCATATACAACACACTGCAATAGCTTCGGTAACCCGACGATGGGCGCGAGGTGATCTGACGATTGCCATTTGTGGTAACTCACAAGACGAAATAGCGAGATAATTGATGCTGAAAACATAAATATCCTGGCTACTAATCGTAAAAATTTTATCGGCGGTCCCGGCGGCACAAAAGTATGATGGTTGGTTGTGTGGCCGTATGGTTAACGCGGCAAATTATTTAAAAACAATATAAAAAAACGGCCTTAGTGGTGAGCTTATGGTGGGTTCGCATCGCTAGGTTTTGAACCCAAAATCGCTCTGCTGACAGACCGATCTTCAAAGATCTGAACACCACATCCAAAATAATCAAAATAAATTTCACATTGAAGCCTCGAAGGAACACCCAGCCCGGATGCTGTGGTTTGTACGAACGCCCCGATGTTTCATCTCGCGTCAATTGCGTTTGTTGCGTCACAACTAATATATGGAACCACCCATGTAACTCATTCTAGAAGCAATCTCACGCAACTTCTGGAAACATTTCAGCAATACAAGGTATTTCGTAACTATTTTTAGGTTGGGTGACCGCGCCCGCTATATTTATTTAGTTATATTCTTTTTAATGACTGTTCGTTTTGCCGTCTTTTCATGTTCCTTCAGATAACAAATAAACGTGAATGCGAAACCAAGGGGGTTAACACACGGGCAATCGTCAGATCACCTCGCGCCCACCGTCGGGTTACCGGAGCTATTACAGTGTGTTGTGTATGATTCACACGTTCCCTTAATTAAGTAGAACCCATCAATCCACTGGGTTCAAGCAATATCGGTTGGTGGTTATGTCCTTGGGCAGAACTAGCTAGCGACCAGTTTCAAACCTTCGACTGGAAGCCAACCCACCACCCAACCAAGCTAACCAGTCACATGTATTACAGGTCACACACGCCATTATGTTTTCCCCCATGTTGGTGGAATTGTTCAAAACCGACGTTGTGGAATTCGATATCTCGACGTTGAAAGAGATCATGATAGGGGGTTCCCCGCTAGGTTCTGACGTCAAACTTGCAGTAATGAAGAAACTCAAGTTGGAAACGATATCCGAAGGTTGTTATTGAAGTGAGGCGTCGACGCCTGGTATTGTACGACCGATTAGCTTGGTGGGTTGGTGCCTTTCAACCGAAAGGTTGCAGGTACAAAACTGGTCGTTAGCTAGTCGGTTGTGTCCTTGGACAATGCACTAAAAGGACATTGTCTGAACCCAGTGGATTAATGACTTGACTAATCTCCAGACTCAAAACAAAAAAAATTAAAAAGTTTCAATTAAAATCTGTTACCAAACGCACTGTAACAGCGCTGCCCACACTAACACATGGTGCTATGTGATAACCAGAGTGTAAGTTAAAACACGTGTTTTTTGTGGAGAATGCGTCATACGAGGAAAATGGAAATAATAGATTGAATTATTATGTTTCATTGCTTCGACATGGAATATAAGCTGTACCGGGGATGGTAATTCATACAAAGATGACACGAATAAATTAGTAACCTATTATTATATGTTCCAGTCTACGCCTTGACAGAGGCATTTTTAGTGTCACGGGTTCGAAGAATTTCCACCAAACCAGGATATGTCGGTTCACTTGTTCCAAACACTCGCATAAAGGTAGGATGGCTGGTGTGAGGATATGGGGCGTTTCAACGTGAAACCGTGTATATCATGGGTCAAACGTTTGTGTTCGGCCACCGATTTGCTTGGTGGGTTAGTGCGTCGCCTTTGAACCGAAGGGTTGCTGGTTCGAAACTGGTCGCTAGCTAGTCGGTTGTGTTCTTGGGCAAGGCACCAAATTGAAGGAACTTGTCTATCATATATAACACACTGCAATAGCTCTGGTAACCCGACGGTGGGCGCGAGGTGATCTGACGATTGCCTGTGTGTTAACCCTCGTTGACGTTATGAATGTAACCATTGTTACAACGATCGGCGTTAAATATACACAGGGATAACTATAAATAGGACACATACCTTATGAAACCTCAATCAACTCGGCAATATTTGTCTAAGAAGATAAAACCTGCCATGCTATGTTGACATTGTAATTTAATTCAAGGTGGTCGACATAGTGACTCGGGAGAAGCTCAATACGGACGAACACGGGGAGATAATGATGAAGGGACCTCAGGTAAGGGGGAGTGTTAACATGTCACCACGAATTTGAATGTATTTGCCGCTATAAGTCATGTTGTAATTACGACTGCAACGATATATCAATAATCGTGATGCAATACGGTCGTGTGGCTGAATGGTTAAGGCGTCCGATATATATATCGACCTACATTGAAAAAACGGTCTTAGCAACTAACCTGTTCTGGGTTCGAAACTAAGCCCGGTAAAAAAATCGATAGATACATTACTGTCGATGTTACCACTCTACGATACTAAGCATCACGATTATTGTACCACAGACGCAATATTTTATCAAGAAAACTTTGCAACACTTTCCTAAAAAATGTATCTTATGTCCCCAGAAAATTCACTCGAAATGAACTATTCCTTGTTTCGACCTGCTATAGGTTCGATTACGATAGGATATTTATGTTTATCCCCTTAAATAAGAAAACCAAGGGGGTTAACACACGGGAAATCGTCAGATCACCTCGCGCCCATCGTCGGGTTACCGGAGCTATTGCAGTGTGTTGTATATGATAGACACGTTTCTTCTATTAAGTAGAACCCATTAATCAGCTGGGCTCAGGGAATTTCCGTTAAGTGCCTTGCCCAAGGAAACAACCGACTAGCTAGCGAGCAGTTTCCTAACCTGCAACCTTTCGATTGAAAGGCGACGCACTAACCCACCAGGCCAATCGGTCGGACAGATTTGTCATAAAATGCATTGGGTTGCTGTAGGCTAGTGGTTATATCCGCCAAAGGTGAGCCTACATATTACGCGGATGCCTCACAGTAAAGGCATATTTGTGGAAATCCCACACGTAAGTATAATTGTCTTACTGTACATTTTAACAACTAGGTCGCCATGCCATGTGTCCATATTTTGTGTATGGAAAGTCGCGATTAATTTCCTGTTTTCGACATCCCAGTCGATGAATTATTTCCCGCGTTCTGTTTAACGATGTCCACGCCTCGTGTATACAAAAATGTGTTTCCATGTGTGGTATATAAACTGAATATGATTTCATATTATCAGAGAGAAATATCAGTTCGTCCTCGCTTGGACTAGCCGCTCTCAAAACTTTACCTTCCTACTTAAGCTATGCCCTGTGTACAGCGCTCTTCCTGGCTGCACCTTGCGTAAATACCTAATAAAATACTTGACCTATGCTACCCTTTGTCTTACCCTGCTCCGAACCCGTCTAAAAGCCAGGCGCTGCTACATATTAATGCTTGCAATTCTACAGGTTGCAAAGGGATATTACAAAAACCCATCCGCTACGGATGATCTATTCGATGAAGAGGGTTGGTTGAAGACTGGTGACATGGGTTACTTCGACGGGGATGGGGGGCTTTATATATCTGATCGGATCAAAGACGTGATTAAAACAGAGGCTGTTCAGGTGGGCTTCCTGTTATTCCGGGAAGGGATTTGCGGTTTTGTCGTTTATTATTATACCACCGAATTAAATGCAGAACGGCACAAACAATGGTCTGCAAGGCCAGCCCATCATAGGTTCGAAAGTTAGCCTGGTAATAAAGGAATATCGCGTACAGCCACATACCCGATGTACACAACTTATTCTATGTGTACACTGTGGTATTGTAGCCGAATGGTTAACGCGACCAATACGTATAACAATTATATACAAAAACGTTCTTAGCAACTAGACCATCATGAGTTCGAAACTGAGCGAGTATATAAATGATTCCACACCCCAGGTCTCCCCAGCGGAGATCGAAGCGGTTCTCATACGTCACCCCAAGATCTCCGATGCAGGGGTGGTTGGGGTTCGGGACACCGTGGGTCATTTGGGGGAAGTCCCCAAAGCGTTCATTGTGAAGAAGGACCCAACTTTGACAGTCGATGACGTGAAGCGATTCACTCAAGGTCAGTGGACGAGGCAATACCAAAAGTCGTAATTATGGGTTCGAAACTAAGATCAGTAAAAATACCAATGAAGTTGTACTAATTGGTTAAAAGTCGTGTGGCTAAAAGATTAACAAGACCGATAAATATACTAGCCAGCGACTAGTTTCGAATCTGCAACCGTTTGACTGATAGGTGACGCACAAACCCACCGAACTAATCTATTTAGCTAAGCTAACCAAGATAAAGTTTTTTCAAAACTTTTAAATTTCAAAAAAATCTTACTTGTCATAAACTCGAAATTACTTGACAAATTGACGAAACGTTATTCATCATCAGACAAACTGACGTTTAGACATTTCTTATTCTTAGACAAACTGACCAAACAAATTTTATACAAATAACTCAGACAAGCTAGCCGGGTACAAACAACTTCGAGGAGGAATTGTATTCCTGGATGAAATACCGAAGGGAGGAAGTGGGAAAACTCTCAAGAGGATTCTACGACAAATGTAACAACTTGGAATCGTGGGGAATCCCCATTCTCTTGATATTTGTCCGTTTCTTCCTTTATAACTTGTAACATCGTTCTGAATATACCCACTATAACAATCTGAATATACCCACTATAACAATCTGAATATACCCACTATAACAATCTGAATATACCCACTATAACAATCTGAATATACCCACTATAACAATCTGAATATAGGATAGGATAGGATATTCATGTTTATCCCCGTGAATGGGAAAACCCCAGGGGTTATCACACGGGCAATCGTCAGATCACCTAGCGCCCATCGTCGGGTTACCGGAGCTATTGCAGTGTGTTGTATGTGATAGACATGTTCCTTCAATTTGGTAGAACCCATTAATCCGCTGGGTTCAGGCAATGTCCGTAAAGTGCCTTGCCCAAGGACACAACCGACTAGCTAGCGACCAGTTTCGCACCTGCAACCTTTCGATTGAAAGGCGACGCACTTAACCGCTAGACCATCGGGCCGGACGTATACCCACTATAACAATCTGAATATACCCACTATAATTAGTTGATTGGATCCAACGTGTTTTAACGACCGTCGTTTTGCCGTCTTTTCCGTTTCCATTTTTATAGTAGCTCCTGCTGCGTTATTTCATTCTGGAAACATTCATTTGTAAATTTCTCGAAATTTGCCCACAATTTTCTTCGAAGCTCTATTTGCGTTTAATATTAAATAATTTTCTTTCTTTCATCACGATTTGTTTAAGTTCTACAGGCTTTTGTATATTTTCTTATTTATCTTTAGTTATCCATTACTTGCTATAACCGTCGTTTTACTACTCCCTTTTTTTCTATTTCTATGTATGAATCGGATTATCTCAGGAATGGGAAATCCCCCGTAGAATTTATTCTCAGGCAGATGACCAAATTCCATGCCCACATTCAATTTGCCAAGTTCTTAGTTTTGATTTTTATATTTACATATTTACTGTCATTTGTAATTTGTCTAATTCACATTAAATAAAGAACATAAAATAAACCATAATATGCAACTCGACTATAAACCTCATATTGTGGCTGGGTAACTTGGTGGTCTGGTGCATCGCCTATCAGGATTGGAAATCCGAAACTGGTCGCGAACTAGTCGGTTGTGTGCTTAGGCAAGGTTTTTAGCGGACATTGCCCTAATCTGGTAAAATAACGGGTTCTACCAAATTGAAGGAACGTGTGAATCATATACAACACACTGCAATAGCTCCAGTAACTCGATGGTGGGCGCGAGGTGATCTGATGATTGCCCGCGTGGTAACCCCCTTGGTTTTCCCATTCACGGGGATAAACATGAATATCCTACATATTTTAGTGCATTGCCCCAAGACAACTGGTCCATCCAACACAATAATGAACACCAGTTATCAACCACCTGTTCTATCCGGAACAAACACATGTTGAAATACAAGAAGTTTAATTTAAGCGAGATAAATAACTTGCATTATTGCAAACTGTGCGTATAGATAGGAATTGTCCTCCAAATATATTGTGGCGTTTCAAAGAATGATTGTGCATCATAAACAACATTATTAGCAAGTTCAAGGTATCTATTTCAAATTGCTCTCTTTGAAGATAAAACACAGCGCTTTTAAAAAGATGACTCAGCAAAAATTGTGATGAGTCACAGAAAATATAATATTTTGATGATCAAGCGTCTGATTGGTTGAAATCAATGGGCGTGTCAGGGACATTGGTTGGGTCGGGTATAGTTGGTGTGGCTTCCTCTGAAGGTGGGTTCTGGTGGGAAATTAACTAATAATACAAAGTTTATAGAATGGTACATCATGTTTACCCCCGTGAATGGGATAACCAAGGGGGTTAACACACGGGAAATCGTCAGATCACCTCGCGCCCATCGTCGGGTTACTGGAGCTATTGCAGTGTGTTGTGTATTATTCACAGTTCACACGTTCCTTCAATTTAGTAGAACCCATTAATCGGCTGGGCTCAGGCAATGTCCGTTAAGTGTCTTGCCCAAGAACACAGCAGATTCATCCTACAGAGATATACACCACAAGTTATGGATAGATTCTCAAGTCCCAAACCAAGCTATATATATAAGTATATACTTTAAGACAACCATATACTGCGCTTTAAAGACAACCAACCTCTGGTGATTTGGTTCCTGGGGAATTCTGGAATCTATTCTGGCAGGTGGTTAGCGACATTCCAATCCCGATACCTGCCCCCAATGTGATTGGCCATGCTCGCCCTGTGGTTTACATGGTGATGGGGTCATACATATAGTTACCATTCGTCCATACATTATGGGTTTAGGTTACATTTCTTGTATTAGTTAAATGCATTTATCACAAAAGATCAACAAAAAAGGTTTTATTTTTTATGAGTTAAAACATAAATAATAAGTTTAATTTTGTTGAAATTTGTCATGAATTAAAATATTTGAGGGTTGTCAAAAAAATGAATGTTTTCGGAATCCACAATATAAACAAAACTATCAGATCCTTGAATTGTTAGATCGGGGAATTGTCTTTATAGTGTTTGCAGAGAAAAAACTAATCGGCAATTCATTATAATTGTCTACAAAGCTTTGCTATTGATAATAACATAAGAAATTCTTGTGTCTAGCACATCCCATTGTAAACTACAATTATATGTCGTGCATTTGTAAACAATAAACACAATATCTTGTTTACATACACTACATAACAGCTACGCAAAAACAATACAGGAAATTAGATGTTTATGTTTTGTTGGTTTATTAGCAAAACAAATTAATTTAAAAATTGCATTTGTCCTTGTATAATTATTCCTGATTGTTCTAAGATGTTTATAACATTTAAAAAACACAATGATAATGAAATCAGTGTTATATTGTGTCCGACATGAAATACACGCAAATAAATAGTTCAGTCCGTTACTTCATTAGTTTACTACCAGTATAACAACTTGCACTGTTGCATAGTTTTAAATGAAGTTTTCACACTCATGTATTAAGATTAAATGACTTACTTTTCAAAAGCAAAGAAAACAGGCCGCCAACAAGGACACCAGATCCTGAAACATTAACAGAAAAAAACAGTTTTGACATTGGTTCATCTGTTATGATTTAGGATAGAGGATAGGATATTCATGGTTTATCCCCGTGAATGGGAAAAACCTAGGGGGTTAACACACGGGCAATCGTCAGATCACCTCGCGCCCATCGTCGGGGTTACCGGAGCTATTGCAGTGTGTTGTATATGATAGACACGTTCCTTCAATTTGGTAGAACCCATTAATCCGCTGGGTTCAGACAATGTCTGCAAAGTGCCTTGCCCAAGGATACAACCGACTAGCTAGCGACCAGTTTCGCACCTGCAACCTTTCGATTGAAAGGCGACGCACTTAACCGCTAGACCATCGGGCCGGACAAATTTATACACTGCAATATATGTACTAGCATCTAATATGGTTAAATTGTCCACCACTAACCATATGTTTGGAATGGACAAAATATAGTACAAACGTTATAACACAGTTAATTGTCACCGTTTATTTATGCAGGAATCAAAATTTTGAATTGGTGGACAAAGCAGAATTAAAAATAAAGGGGTGGGTTTCTTTATTAGGAATGTACCATAGTTGTGACGTATGCATGGCTAAGAAAATAATAATTATGAATAAATGTTCAATCTTTAATCATTACTGATTAAATTAACGATTTATCACCCGAAAAATGAAAATTGGTAAGTTCTATTGTAAACAAACTTAACTTACCGGTTTTAATTCCCATATCTACAATACATTTGTCCAGATTTTCTCCATATTTGTTTTCATTGCCTAGTACAGGTAATCTCGAAGACATAATGAACCCAATAAACCTAACTTTGCCGAACTAGACTGGTTTCATCTACCAAACGAAAACACAGTGTAGTATATGTGACGTCATTAACAGTGCTGCACGATATTTTGATTGTCGAATGTATTGTTTAAACTATATATGATGGAATTAGAAAATGCATGGAGCGTTATCACACAGCCACCTATTTATACACAATATTGCCTAAACCCAGTGAAATGATGGGTTCTACCAAATTGAAGAAACGTGTCTATCATATACAACACACTGCAATAGCTCCGGTAACCAGACGATGGACAAGAGGTGATCTGACGATTGTCTGTTTGGTAATCCCCTTGGTTTCCCATTCATGGGGCTAAACATGAATATTCTATCCTACTGATCGTATAAAGCACCCGGTATTATTCCGTAAGTGGGAGAATATAGGGGCTATTGCAGCGTGTCGAATAGGAAGATAGCTAGTGTTAGTTCAATTCCAAATACCAGTAGGTTTAGAACCCCTTTAATTTAACGCATTTTAAAGGTTTTTTGTGTGTTTTCATGCTAAAATAAAATCACGAGGGATAAAAAAAACTAAATATCCTACCCCTAATAAACTTACGCAGTCACAACTGACTAACCAGGGGTTATTAAAACTAACATTCCGTCCACCATGTCCACCACAATACCAAAGATTGCTTGATCAATTAATGTCTCCATTCTTCAGATTAACTTCACGACATTATATAGCTACAATTCATGCTTTGATTTATTTTTCTTTAAAATTGAAAAAAGAATAAAAATCGGCAGATCTTAGTAAAAATGAACAAACCCGATAAAATAAAGCCATATTACACATTGTTTTCTAAATTCAAGAAAATATTTAAACATTTTTAAACAGTAGTAGCTATTTTAAAAGTGCACAATACAAAACAACATTTCAAAGAAAGCAGCTAAAACAAAAAATAGTCTTTCATAAAATGCTTTAATACATTGTCAGCTGAAAGATTTATGAAACAAACCAAAATGTTTGGAATGATGAAGATTATTCTGAGAAGTAATCATCCTCGTCACTGGAGTTGACATCCTCTTCCACTGGTTCCCGCAAGAGTCCCTTGATATCCTTCATCCCTACTTTGGTCGGTTTGCGCGCGTCCATTTCAATCAGTTTCTTATTTGTCTTCTTTTTCAAGATTTTTTGCATCTGAAAGACAACCTGATCAGCCTTGGGGTATTCTGTGGGTCGCGGCACTGATGATTTCAAATAATCTGGGGTGTCAGGGAAAGCTTGGTCGTACTTTTGAGCTTGTGGTGTTTTAAACCACGGTGGAGTCTTCACATACTTGGAAAATTCCAAGAATCCCTTCGCTGGTGTTCCCATAGATTGATCGAACGCATCCAAACCCATTGATTCGCCAAACATATCGTGAGCTACGCTATTATCGTTGAAAAAATCTTGCTGGTTTTTACCAATATTTATATCTTTAACAAATTCCTGAACTTGTCTCCTATACTTCAGTGTTCCCTTCCGTGCAGTTATTTTAGGCGCTTCTTCACTGGCAACACTGTTTGTGGGTTTACTTTCCTTCAAAGTTGTATTTTCATTTCGCTGATTTTTGTCGATTTCTTTTATCTTATTAGGCTGTTTGGACTCTTTTTGTGTTTTTCTTGTCGGTTTCTTTTCCGGTTTAGAAGCTGTCTTAGTTTTCTTAGCTTTACTTTGACCAGTAGATTTCTTTCTTTGAGGGTTACCCGGGTTTTGGGTTGCATTCTGTGCATTGCTTGGTTGCAGAGCCAACTTGGGTTTCTTACTCACTGTTTCAACATTCTTTTTCTTCCTTTTTCGCAGAAAGTGGGATTGCGTGTTGTTATTTTCATCGCTAATTTTCAATGGCGTGACAGAAACACAACAGGACCTTGTCACGCGCCTATTTGGGTTTATTAGTGGTGCACCTGTAGATTTATTAGTCACTTGTGGTACACTTGGAGATTTATCAGTTACTTGTGGTACACTTGGAGATTTATCAGTTACTTGTGGTACACTTGGAGATTTATCAGTTACTTGTGGTACACTTGGAGATTTATCAGTTACTTGTGGTACACTTGGAGATTTATCAGTCATAACTTGTTCCTCCGGTTTGTCGGATGCCTTTGTTTTCAACAAGTTCTTCACACACTTGCGCTGTCTCCTCAACAGTGGCAACTCTTCAAGTTTCTTGCACGATTGGTTGAACATGAACTGCCGGCTGATTCCCTCAGACGTCCGCAACGCCTCGGCCGCTGGGGAGTGGACGTCGAGTATGAGCGAGGATTTGTTCCCGGGGTAAAACTGCACCACCTCGTTCCCATCTTTATCGCACTCTAGTGACAACCGCTGACCCGTCCACCTCTGTAACGGGGGGAAAACATGGCGGCCACTGCGGGTGCGAAACAACCCACTGGGGTTCGGACTACACAAGTCCGCATGATATTTCGGCAGCATTTTCAATGTTTTGCTAATTGTATCTTTCTCTCCTCTCTCCTGTGCTTTTCGTGCAACTTTCTTTCTGGTTTTCCTTTTTGGAGCAGGAGTTTCCAACATATCATGAGAACTATTGTTGAATGAAGAATTGCGCTTTTTTTTAGCAATAATTTTGATTTTGTTACGTTTTACAGCTGGAGTCTCCAATATATCCTGCAAGTCATGGTTGCTTGGTGTGTGATGGAGGATGACTTGCGTTTCTGGTTCTTCTGTCAGGTTGTCCGGCAATGTGGCGCTCAGCACTAGGAATATGTTGGTTCATGTTTAGTAAAATATGTTACCATGGTGCATGGATTTATTATTGGTAATTTTCATGGGTATAAATCAAATTCAGCCAGAAAAGTTGCAGTATCGAAACTGGTCGATAGCTAGTCGGTTGTGTCCTTGAGCAAGGCACTTTACGGACATTGCCTGAACCCAGTGGATTAATGGGTTCTACCAAATTAAAGGAACGTGTCTATCATACACAACACACTGTAATAGCTCCGGTAACCCGACGGTGGGCGCGAGGTGATCTCATGATTGCCTTTCTGTTAACCCCCTAAGTTTTCATATTAACGGGGATGAACATGAATATCCTATTTTATCCTATCCTAACAATAAGAATTATTGTTAATAAAATGCGTAGAAAACTATTTATTTACATCCAACACACAATGAACCCACAACTACCTGTGTTTGTCACCGGGAATTCACTTTCGTGCTCAGAAGATGAACCACAATTTCGTTCGTGGATTATTTGCAAATAATCCCGAACAATTTGTTTCCAATTATTGGGAAATCCATGTTCGAATGCTTGAAATATGGAGTCGGGGATATTGGGGGAGCGCTGCATGGGACCAACCAAAGTATATATCGATCCACTGTCGGTAAGAATGCATCTGGATTGCATCTGCGATACGAGGGGTAACAGTAACAGTCAACTATGCTGGGTATGATTATGGTGATTATGACATTGACAGGCTTATGTTTATGATGTGCTTAAGTGTGCATAGACTGCATACGCTTATAAATGTTTAGTGTCATTATGTTTTATCTGATGGATATCACCAGAAAACACACATTACCATTTTTGCAACAACTTAACCAGCCATAACAACCAACATAAAAGAGAAGACAACTATGCATGAAAATAAATGGTCCTGAAGTGTTTTCATTGTGGAAATAAAATAAACCTAACTGAAATAGATTTTACCAAGCCGATGCACTTTCACCAAAACAACAAATTTAAGTCAGGAGCGAGACATTAAAATACAAGCTTCGAAATTATAGAATCTAAAAACAAGCAAATAAGCTTACCCTCCATTTGATGAGAGAAGTATGTTTCAACTTCTTATCTCTGCACCTCAGTCCAACAAGTCTGACAGCGTTCCAACCAAGAACCGGTTCAATCTTCCACTTTTCAAGGTTTTCTCGTTTCCGGTGTTTATTGTTGGCCACTGTTGATGGCTTCGAGAAAAACGAGGCTCCGGAAACTGAGTTTGTGGAGCTGAATATTTGAAGTGTGCTCTTCCCCGGTAAAGGTCTGTAAAGATCATTTCCACACACAGATGCGCTGTAGCCCAGCTGGATGCTATCGTTCGAGCAACTTATTTCACCCATTGCCTGTTTCACAGCTTGGCCTAGGCTAACAGTAACAGAAATTAAAAAATAAAATTGTTATAAAAAAGATTAAAGATGTCATTTAAAATATCGTAATTTGAAATATGTGCTGTTCTATCTTGGCAAGACACTTAACAGACATTTCCTGAGCCAGTGAAATGGTTCTACCAAATTGAAGGAATGTGTGAATCATACACAACACACTGCAATAGCTCCGGTAACCCGACAATGGGCGCGAGGTAAATAACTATTGAAATGTTCTTGTATGTAGACATTGACTATAACACTGCAAACTAAACTTAAGGAAAAACTACACATTAAAAATAATGAAAACCAATTTTAACCCTAATGTCATAATCTTTATTTGTGCACTTTCCCGGACTTTTAATTTTAACCTCACGAATTGAAATCATTTAGCTGACATTCACAGGTCCCTTTAGTTTGTACAGGTCCGCTATGTCCAGCGCTAGGTCCAGTACCCTGCCCTAAACACTAATCTCAACCCCAGAACTAACCCTAACTCCAACCCCATGTTTAAAACTAACTGTAGCGGACCTAGCTTGGACCTTGCTGACGGGTGCCTCTAAATACTACAGGACCGCTTGGATCGCTTGGAGCGCTTGGATCAATTAGATTGCTATGAAAAATAATTCTAACCCTGCCCCAAACACTAATCTCAACCCCAGAACGAACTCTAACCCCAACCCTAACATTAATATCATGGCTTTTGTAATTACGAAGTGTAATAAGCGATCCAAACGCTCCAAGCGATCCAAGCGATTCAAGCGCTACATGCGATCCAAGCGGTCCAAGCGGTCCTGTAGTATTTAGAGGTACCGCTTGCTGACCTGTACAAAATAAAGGGACCGACATTTACCAGTACTTGCACTGACTATTCTGATAAAGCTAGAGCCTAGACTTTGATAGCTATAGCAATATAAACTACACATGTACGATATACAAACACTGTATGTAAACAATTGTCGAAACATCTTGTAAGCCACTCAAGCAAATTTGGTACCAAAATTGACGGACCAATCAGATTCCGTTTTCTATATGACGTAATTAAATTACTCAAGCGTAAAGAAGTGATGTACATACAATCTTGTTGTTTTGACCCCGCTTTCTTGGAAGCTGGAGATGTTTGTTTTTATGCTTTCATCTGTTTGCTGACTCGTGCGAGTTTAAAAGTTAAAAAAACACGTAACAAAAATCGTTACAATTTATTATCATATAATCTTTTACCCCATTACCTTGCCGTGTAATAAAAATATATAGCCGTAATGTATACGTTCAGTTCGGCGGTATCCGTAATAATAAAATTCTGCCAAAGTGTCAAGCTATTCTGGTCTGTTAGTTAAGTATGAAAGCATGGTGTATGTACCGTCTACATATGTATAGAGTGTCCATGGGATGGGAATGTATAAAAATTTACGCCATACCTAAAAAACGTCAAAACATGTTTTACATAAAAATGCCACAAACACATTAGGGATTTTCCCTGTTGCGCGCACAAGACCTTGCCTGAACCGCCATGCTTTTAAGACTGTTGTACATGATTATCATGTTACTTCGGTTTTAGTATATTCCAATAATCCAAAGCGGAGTAATTTCAAACAAATATTCAAGTTGGAAATTTGTTACAATGTCCACAGTACAGCAACTAAAATATTTGCAGTATCATGTGACATGTATGAGGTAGCAATATTTATGGGGTTAATTAAACCTTAAGGGTAGAATATATTCATGTTCATGTTCTGCATATTCCAGGCTTTTTGTTTAATTTTCAGTGTAATCGGCTGATACCATGCCAACCGATGCACGGAGACTGGCTGCTCCGGAATCCAGTCAAGATCCAAAGTTGTTCGGAGACACAGTAAAGCCACAAACATTATTGGACGAAAATGAGACGCGTGCGGATGGAAGGTATATGACCCAACCACGCAATATCTTCCTTCAATGTGGAGTTGTGAGCCAAGCTAAAGGATCTGCGTACTGTGAACTGAGTAAAACCAAAGTGATCTGTTCGGTTTATGGACCCAAAGACATTGAAATGAGGGAAGAATTTCAAATCAACAAAGGAAAGTTGAAATGTGAGTTAAAATATGCTCCATTTTCGAGCTCAAAGCATAGACAGCATATTCCTGATGCTGAAGACGTAGAGAATTCCGATATTTTGCTCCAAGCGATCTCGCCGGCTGTGTGTCTCCAGCGATACCCGAAGTCGCAGATCGAGGTCCATGTGTTGGTGCTGGAGGACGATGGGTCCGTGATGCCAGCTGCGATCACCTCCGCATCACTTGCTCTTGTGGATGCGGGGATCGAGATGTACGACGTCGTCACTGCTTCCTCCGTCCGTGTCGCCGGGCAGGAGGCGTGTTTCATCGATCCGATATCCAGCGAACAATTTTCACGGGCATCGCTCCACAAGTCGAACGATATCAACCAGGGAATGGTGATGGTTGCACTGCTGCCTTCTATAAACCAGGTCTCATCCATTCTATCGGTCGGCCATCTTGAATCCAGTGTCCTGCAAGAAGCGATCACAACTTGTACATTCTCGGCACAAAATCTACATTCGGTTGTTAGAAAATCTATAATCAGTTCATTTAAGAAAAATAAATTAAACTGATGTTTTTACTGATGTAATTTTCAAAATAACTTTACAGTAAAGCACACAAAAACTGAGTCTAAAATACTTTTATCAGCATGATGTTGGTTTTATAACCAATTACAGCTACAAAATCTTAGTCCACTTTTAAGTGTGGATTTTGCCACAACATTGTTCAGCTGATTCAGCTGATTATACCCATAATCGGGTTATTACATTATACTGTATGGTGTAAGTGGATCTTGGTGGTTCACATGTCAGCTACTGGTTTCGACCCAATAACCTTTGGACTGATGGACCAGTATTTGAAGTGTGATCCCATGGAACCAGCAGATGGCGCTAGAGGGGCATTGTTGAAATCATTGTACCGTGACCACAAAAATAAAGTAAAACTGTCTCATCCACTTATTTGAATATTTATTGCAAAGCTATCTGGAATATTTATTCTTTTGTTTGGTGAATATTATTTGTTACAGTAATAAAGATATTATCATAATTAGTAATAATAAAAGCGGAAACAAACTACTTCAATAAATTACATGATGATAAATAATAAAGTTAACATGGGCGTTTACGAATTGAACTCGAACACATTTACTTTTGAAGCACACGGGTGTAAATATATAATGAGAAGATCACCACACGTCTATGAAGTTCTACAAATTGTTCACAAATAACATGGTATTAATTGTGCAAATACAAGATGGTAATTTGTGATATTTTAAACTAAAATGGTTGGATAGCGAATATAGAGTTAATATTCCATTTGTTCAGTTTTTGAAATTGTGATTTCTATATAAATAATATCCATAATCCACTCACATAAACCCTTCAGACACAAAAGTTGGTTGGATGATTACATTGTTTATATACAATATTATGGGCGGGTCCAAAAATTTAGACCTTAGAAGGCCCTTTACTTCATAACCATTTAAATGGATTAAGCACAGTAATATTACCAACTTGCATATGGAAAGATACTAAATACAAATGGTTTTTTTCGCTGAAATATAGCTGGCACACAACTTTTATAGGAACTGTCCTGGTATACACCATTTGAAAGCGATTCTAAACAACAGTGTTCTCTGTATTATTCTTGATGGTTTGAGTTAAATTTCCGACTCGATGGCTTTGACGGCTTCATCAATTTTCCTGTGTGATGTATAGAAGTAATTTCCTCTTGCAGAAATAAAACAAATAATCATCGTAGTGTCCGACTGATTAGCTTGGTGGGTTAGTACGCCTTTCAGCCGAAGGGTTGTAGGTTCGAAACTGGTTACTAGCTAGTTAGATAGCCTGGACCCAGTGGATTGATGGGTTTTACTAAATTAAAGGAATGTGCAAATCATACACAACACACTGTAATACATAAAACCACACAAACTCACCGGAACTGCCACGGCCACCTAGTGTTATAAAGGAAGGGACGAAGATCGAAGCGATTATCGTCGGGACTGTAGTTCTCTGCGTGCATGGAGGGGGTGAGGGTGGTCATCTTGTGTCGATTCATGGAGTGGGTGGTGAAGAAATGCTTCACTTTCTCAGCAACCTGGGGTGGGTGTGATTAGAGGGATTATGTTATTGGATATAATGCATACAATGTTTTAGCTTTTATTTACCCATTAATCCACTCGGTTTAAGCAATGCTTGTAAGGTGATCTTCCCAATAACAACTCAAGCACTTAAGTTGCTTCTGAGTATAAGTAAGCGTGTTAATCATATACAACACACTGCAATAGCTGTGGTAACCCGACGATGAGCGCGAGGTGATCTGACGATTGCCCGTGTGTTAACCCCCTTGGTTTTTCCATTCACGGGAATAAACATGAATATCCCAATAAAACTTGCACTGGTGCAATTGTTCCCCCTGGAACAACATAATCCATCAAAACACAATAACCTGCGCTGGTGTGCATCTATCCCTCCACGTCGCCACCAAGTGCATGAACATGGAGTACGGACCACACATAGAGATCTTACGTAGTTTCCCGAACGTAGATAGTTCGTCGTACGTCATCCCCATGTCTGATTCATCCGTCTGCGCGATCGATCCTGCGTGGAACCACAATCGTTGCCGATCAGCTTGGTGGGTTAAGTGCGTCGCCTTTCAACCGAAAGGTTGCAGGTGCGAAACTGGTCGCTAGCTAGTCTGTTGTATCCTTGGACAAGGCACTTAACGGACATTGCCTGAACCCAGCGGATTAATGGGTTCTACCAAATTAAAGGAACGTGTCTATCATTATACAACACACTGCAATAGCTCCGGTAACCCGATGGTGGACGCAAGGCGATCTTGTCTTATGTCCCAGCTTTCCAATGGAATGTAGAAGATACCATATAGCCCAGACAAAAGATAATGATTCATTGAAAATGGACAATTTCAAAACTTTCTACACTCAGTCCCTGGGTCCCACTTACCCTGTTCAAGGGGTTCGAGTTCCGCAGTAGGGGGAGCCCCCACAATAGACTTCAACTCTGGTACGTCAAACTTCTCACAGAAATACAATATAAACGCTCGAAGGTCCGTCTTGCTTATCCCTCCTATCGGGTTCACGTCTGCGCTCGAACAATCGTACCTGTGATGTCATAATGATCACATCTACCCCATCCATGTCACGCATCACTTACTTGGTGAGGTAGCCCCGTAAACTCTCGTCCACATTAGAAGACCCGAGCACCAGCAGCCCCCCAGGATTCCCCTTCACCCACTGGGTAAGTTGTGCGAATAGGTACGCGAGGACCATCCTGGTTGGAGCATCGGGGTTGGAATGTTAGGTAATTTTAGGTAATGTCAGAATATTTAGGATATTCATGTTTATCCCTGTGAATGGGAAAACCAAGGTGGTTAACACACGGGCAATCGTCATATCACCTCGCGCCCATCGTCAGGTTACGAGAGCTATTGCAGTATGTTGTGTATGATTCACACGTTCCTGTGAATTTGGTAGAACCCATTAATCATCTTCCCATACAACACTGAATGGAGTCCACCACCCTACCTCCCACCCCCCATAT
>CH003407.1:1408791-1421372 GCA_000149265.1 Ciona savignyi | reverse complement strand
AATACACAATGGGTCATGCAGAAAGTGATTGCGTTCGCAAAAATCAAACAATATAGAAAGCCACAAGAGAGTCTAAAAAAACTTTCATTGATTAAGTGCAGTATATAGTTTGCATATTCTGTAGGGATGACTGACTCTGGTGATTCAACCAATGCCTATTCAAATACAGTTGTGCAGACATAGGTTAGCCAAAGTATACTTCCAAAATATTATTAACAAAATGGCGCAGCCAAATTTTTACGATAAAGAAAAAGATTGTCAAATTTTAGTTTCGATATGAGTGAACCATTACACAACACACCTTCCCCGTTTATGAAGCATGGGTGATGAAATGTGGATCGTTTAAGCGCAAAATCGTATGAATAAACAGCCTAACAATAATGTACATAAAACTCTAATGTCATGATAAAAATGAATAATAGTCTAATTATCAATAGAAAAATCATGTTTAGCTCATTGAGTGGGAATATAGGCAGAGTTATAGTACGGGTGTTTGTATGAATGGCGCATATCCACAGCCGAGTTCATACAGCTTTAAAAGTGCCAGCATGGTAACAGGAAAACTTAAAATTTGACTCAACCTGTTAAGCCCACTCTGTTATAGCAATGTTTATTTGTGTTTTGTCAAAGAACAAAACTGGTTTTGAACCAAAAACCTTCCCTACTGGCACACCGACGTGAAAACCACTGTGCCACCCACTCACAACTATTAGTCAATAATGGTCGGTATATATGGCTACATATTAGGCCACATACTGGGTATAAGAACAGACGGTTTAACAATTATACAAAAACGAGTTCATATACTTAAATTTAAATGATAAATAAAAAAAATACCATGGAGTTAACTCAATTAAGATAAAGACTAACTTAAATGCTACAGAATTGCCTATTTCCCAATTAACGAAAATACCATATCATTTAAGTACTTTGATTTAAATTACACTATTAGTCCATATGGCCGAAAAATTATTAACTTATTTTACCACATTCAGAATCATGTACTGCCTGAATTTAGTGCAAAATACCGTGGTAAATATAATAAATTATTTTAATCTTGATATTGATATTCTTTTAGTACCCATACGCTAAAAGATCTTTATTAAAGCTCCTACAGAAATTGTCTTATTTACCGTACAGTATATTTTGAAAGTAGATGGTTGCAACTTATAATGGGAATCTTGGCTTTATGCACGCATTCATAACTGGTGGAATTAATTAGATCCATCATATAATTATTTCCGCAAGCATCAAATCTAATTAAGAAAAGAACATGGTGTATGTAGCCTTTGATGACTTTTGGTTCTTGTGATTAAACTTTAAAGAAATCCAGGTCAGATTATCCGTCTGATCATATAGCTGATATGAAGAATGAGCACCATTTTAAACCTTTTCTTGATTTTTAATGCATTTTTTAACTTTTTAATTTTTTGCCAATTTTTATCAGCCGTCTTCAAACTAAACGGATGAGACGTAGGATATTCTGTCGGCAGGAGGCATAAGGGGTTTCTTTGGTTTAGGAGCGGGTGATATGGGTGGTTTCTTTTGAGTTTGTGTCGTGGTAAATGAATTATCGGCGCTGTTCGCCAGACTGCTAGTTGTCGGCGATTTGTCCATCGCTTTGGATGAGTTATTTTCGTCACTAGAGGTCCCTGTGATAGAGAACTGAGATGCTGACCTCGAGTGTTTGCTTTTCACCTTTTGTCCAAAGTCGAAGATCGGGTTTCCGTGGATAAAGTCGAACAGAGGGGTACCTGGGTTAAACGGAATATTTAATCTACTTACATTAATAATATAAAAATACGCGTCTTAAATATAAGTTTGGCCTGGGACCACACTCTGGTTAAAATATTGCAAGGCCATGCAATTGATGTTTTATCTTCTGTCAAAAAAATAAGTGTTATTGTAAAAATATAAAAAAATATAAACCTAAAAATCAAATTAGGATACGAACAACCACTGGTTTAAATAATGCCAAGCCATAAAAATTCTATTCTTAGGGTGGATTAAGAATTAGTAGATTGGATCTTTATATTTCCAACGATCAGTATTTCCACCTATTAGATCACCCAAGTGTAAGTCTAAAAATTATATTTTTGTTTAACAGCGTGTAGGAAATAGTTACCCACCTAAGATTGAATGGTTACCCACCTAAGACCAAATAGTTATCTACCTAAGACCACATGGTTACTTACCCACCTAAGACCAAATAGTTACCCACCTAAGACCAAATGGTTACCCACCTAAGACCAAATGGTTACCCACCTAAGACCAAATGGTTACCCACCTAAGACCAAATGGTTACCCACATAAGACCAAATGGTTACCCACCTAAGACCAAATGGTTACCCACCTAAGACCGAATAGTTACCCACCTAAGACCAAACGGTTACCCACCTAAGACCGAATAGTCACCCACCTAAGAAAAAATGTTTACCCACCAAAGACCAAATAGTTACCCACCTAAAACCAAATAGTTATAGTTACCCAAACAAGACCAAATAGTTACCCACCACAGATAAAATGGTTACCCACCCAAGACCAAATAGTTACCCACCTAAGACAGACTTTCTGCCAAGTTCCTGCACAGGTGAATAGGGGTAAAAATTCGATACGAGGTGTGGGGGGTTAACAGGGGGTGTGTGGGGGAAGTACATTCCACTATCGTCACTACTGGATGTTGTGATGTCATCAGGATGGGTTGTGATGTCATCTTCAAGAGATTGTTTCAACTGTTGAATCTAAAACAATGGGGAGGGTTTAGATAAGATAGGAGCGTGTAGTTAATGCTCAATCTTAGTTTCTCTATAACTTATATCAACTATATTCCGCAACCCACTTTCAGTAGACATTACAGGGCAACACTAAAAGGATGAAAAGAGGGAAGAAGGGAAAAACTATGGAAACTAATTTTAGCCCTGCCCTAAACAATAATCTCAACCCCAGAACTAACCTAACTCCAAGCCCATGTTTCAAACTAATTCTAACGCCCCATTTTCATTTTAGTGTTCAGTTTCCCTCTTTGCAGCTTTTCCTGTTAGTTTTCCCCGGCATTACAGGCTGGATAAAGGAAACTACACAGATACCCAAGCTGCAACCTCGAGAATTCAAAAAACTCACCTTACAATACAACGCATGGATCTCATCGAACAAGACCGATTCCTGTCGGTGCATCTCGGAGGGACCTCCCCCGAATGACTGGGACCACGGCATCCAGCGATGGTAGCATAGAGACCACCATCTCATGTTCGCAACCCCCATCCTCACAACCATTTGTGGGTCTAGAAGGGGAATCTTTCAAGTTATATGCATGTAAAGAGGAAACGCAAGGGATTAAGTAAAATACTAAAAATCCCTGTTGATTGGAAAATGCTTTTTCAAATAAGGGGCATCTTATTAACAAGTATTCGTCAAATCAGCTTGTGTCTTTGGCTTAAGGAACTAACCATCTAAAATGAATGGTTTTCAACCCCGAAGATATTTAAATAATTTACACAAATCAATCTATGCATTATTCAATTCCTGTTCAATCCATACCGTATATCAGACAAAGCCACTATTCTTAAGATAGTTGATGTATTATCTAGCGTTTGTCAAACAAATAAAACCCAAGTATATAATACTTTTTATGTTTATTGATTTAATTTTATTTTACTATTAAGCTGAGTGAGTTGTGATACAATTTCGAATGTAAATTCATTCCACTTTCAAACCGATAATCACTCATTGACCTTTAATTAAGTGAGCTGATTAATTAATTAAAAATGAAAGAAACCTGGCTTGCTAGAGCGAAACAACAAAAGAATTCAATTGCATGTGGAATCTCATGCTAGTAATGCGAGTAAATATTTTTACGCGAGTAAAATTTTCGGGAGTAAAAATTTAAATTTTCGGCCCTGGTTAGACAATATTTTTATATTAAATGGCTTTCATCTTTACCTTTGCACAGGGTCAAGGGACGTTTCATCCTCTCCTGCATCGTTGTGTTGAATATCTCCACCTCAGATACCCCGTTTGTCTCCTCGTTATCAGTTGATCCCTTCCCCTCATCCCCATCATCCTTCGGCCTCTTCCTCCGGATCGAGAAAGTCTTCTTCTTCTTTTTATCGGCCCCAGGGGTATCCCCTCCTAGGTTCACGACCCCGGTACGGGTGTTGTAGCGGATTTGAAGGTTCTCGTCCGCGAGGGGGGAAGCCCCGTCGCTGTCGTTCTCCTCCGACCCACTGTCCTCAGCGAACCCGTTAAGTGGGGTATCAGATGCGCTCAAGCGTGAATACGTCGATGATGTCACAAGGGATACGTCCAACGAGTCAACACCATAGAAATCAGCATCTTGTAACCTTAACGTAGACATTTAGGGGTCAATTTCAGGGGTGGTATGAGGCGGTTTCAGGGGTGGTAGGGGTTCAATTCAGTAGTGGTAGGGAGAGATTTCAGGGGTGGTAGGGAGAGATTTCAGGGGTGGTAGGGAGAGATTTCAGGGGTGGTAGGGAGAGATTTCAGGGGTGGTAGGGTTCAATTTCAGGGGTGGTAGGGGTCAATTTCAGGGGTGGTATGAGGCGGTTTCAGGGGTGGTAGGGGTTCAATTCAGTAGTGGTAGGGAGAGATTTCAGGGGTGGTAGGGAGAGATTTCAGGGGTGGTAGGGAGAGATTTCAGGGGTGGTAGGGAGAGATTTCAGGGGTGGTAGGGAGAGATTTCAGGGGTGGTAGGGGGAGATTTCAGGGGTGGTAGGGGGAGATTTCAGGGGTGGTAATGGTCGGTTTCAGGGGTGGTAGGGGTCGGTTTTAGGGGTGGTGGGGTTCATTTCTGGGGTGGTAATGGTCGGTTTCATGGGTGGTAATGGGCGATTTCAGGGGTGGTACGGGGGCGGTTTTTAGGGGTGGTAGGGGTTCATTTCAGGGGTGGTAATGGTCGGTTTCATGGGTGGTAAGGGTTAATTTTAAGTTTCCATACACGAGTGAATTCTTACTTGCTCAAAATTTGGTGAATTTTTGGAATCGCAAGTGGAACAAGCAAAATGGAAATCCTCTTTTTACAGTCATGACAAATGTAATGTGAATATCCAGATGAAATGGGCCCAACTTACATATAGAGAGGGTTGTTGAATATCTTCATATCTTGCGGCTTGTACTGTGCACCCCATGCCCATAGTGGAAGACTTTGCCAACTGCTGTCACGCATTCTTTGCTGCGTGGGTAAAATGGACGAATTGTTTAAAAATGCTACTACATTCTTACAGACATTATTCCGGATTTAATTTAAGATTTAATTTAAGGATTTAAAGGATTTAATTACTAAGACGAAATTATAAAACACTAAAAATGTAATCATGCAATATGCACTGTGTGCCATTAAAATACTGTATGCAATCAACAATGCAACTGACCCGCAAGTGGTTAGTTTTGATCACACCACCTTCGGTTAGTGGTAATATAATTAAAACACTGGAACTGTGATAATGTAACAGGCACCATGAGCCATCAATAATACAACTGACTCGCTAAGGGTCGGTTTTTCGATCTCACCACATAATTAAAAAAACTGGAACTGTTTCAAGAAAAAGTATTACGCACTGTATTCCCACAACAACATAAGTGACTAGCAAATGGCTGGTTTCGATCTCACCACCTTTCGGTTGGCAGTCCAATGCACTACCAACGAGCTAACCGACGAACAACCCGGAAAAAAATTCAAAATCAAACTCTCACCTCTGATTGGTCCAATCGCCTTGTTCGTTCCCGCTCGTTGTTGAAGATGAAAGTGTCGAAAGCGGTCAAGCGTAATGCGTCCGAGAGCACGACGAGGAAAGTTGAGTTGAAACCGAATTTCGTGGGGTTTTGTAGGACAAGTTGGTGGATACAGTCGAGGAACAGAAGGAAGACAGGGGACTGTGTGAGGTCATAATGGGGGATTGTGAGATAACAACATTGGCCTTAAAAAATGGAAAAACAGCCGTGTTTTAAGATCGGAATTTTCAGCCTTGTTTTAGAAAATATAAAACGATTTGAAACTTTATAAGAGCACATTTTTGTGCATCTATTTGTTATAGGTTACACAATAATTGAGTTTATGATGTCACACTTATCATAGAAAGTTTATTGCAGTGGGTTACAAATGAATTAGTGTCATTTGCAAAGCTCATTTATCTGGCTTGTGGGATGTTAAAAATCACCCTTTATTTTCATAGTCATTTTTCATTTAATTTTGGGGTGCGATTTTATTGTGACAGAAAAAATCTTAGCAAATTTATGTGGGTTTTCCTGGGTGCCACATACTAATTATCGCATCAATATGATGCCGTAAGGTAAAAAAGGTTGGGAACCACAGGTTTAGGGTTATGGGTAAAAAACAAAATAAAACGGGTTCACTCACCATTTCAGTTGATTCGTCTGCATTTGCTGTGGGTTGGTGCAGGTGACCCAACCTGTCCATGAAGGGAAACCCCCCGATCACCCACTCTCGCTGTATGAGCGCCTGCAAGCCCCCCAATGTACGAGAATGGGGGTCCAGTATGATCTGGCTGAGCGAGGTAATCACAGGGGTGATGTCTATCCCACTTTGTTCTGTCAGAAAAAGGGGTTATTACAGGGTGATATCCATCCCACTTCGTCATAGGGTTATTTATGTCAACTCTAACTTTGTTTAATTTTTTTTTAAACTTTTTAGATTTAATTTTTTTTTAAACTTTTTCGATTTAATTTTTTTTGATTTTTTTTAGGGTCAATTACAAGAGTGATGTCACCGTCGACCCTTCTTTGTTAGGTGGGTAAGGGAATTATTGTACTTTACATCTATAGATGGTATATTAACGAATTGTACCCCTTGAGGGGTAAACCCCCTAACCCGACGCACCTCTCACAATGACATGATGGTCCTTCTCCGCCACCCACATAGAAACATCATTTGCCGTCGACAGCATCGCGTTAACATGATGCAACCACTTGGTGGCATGGACGGATGACAACCAGTGTCCGTCCGTTTCCCAGTAATCTGCTTCGGTAGCTGAAAAGAAATATTTGAAATTATGTTATTTATTCCATTTTCGATGGCATCATGCCCTATGCACATAACTAACTAAACTAACTAACTTATATATTGCGGGATTTTGTAATTTGGCTTTGCAGGATAGCTGATAACTTGTCAGGGGTGTAAAGTAAGCAGGGTGCTATAATCAGAATTTCATTTTATTTTTTTGCTTTAGTTACTTTAATTCATTTAAAAAACAATTTTAATTGCACGGTATTGCTGTCCGGGTTGCCAAGTTTGTCAGGCGTGCCAAAGTTTTTAAGCGTGCCAAGAGTGCCAGGTTTATCAAAGTTCCATGGATGACAAGGTATGCTCTTCTGTAACCCTGAACTTAATGCATATGACCTGTGTAGTATGACGAAAAAGTATAAATGTGCATTTCATCTACACTCACCTGGCATGCATAGATTCTTTAATTTTAAGAAACTTTGTTGGATTTGAGCAACGGTGGGGCATGACTTGGTGATATCCACAACCCTGGAATGAATATTTTAAAAGTGGAGATTCACATTGGAATAGTTATTTGTTGTTGGGAATATATAACAGGAAAAAAAGGGAAAAGGCAAGAAAAGTTTTCAAAAAAGCTATTGTAAGATTACCTTGTGTCTAATGTTAGCTTGCCGGAGGTATTGCAGTTTGTTGTTTAATTGGGACATTCTTTAATTTAATAGGACCCATTAATTCACTGTGTTCAGGCAATGTCATGAGTACCTTGGCCCTTAGGACACAACTGACTAGCTAGTAGCTACCAACCACAAATTGTGAATTCACAAAATTTATATCCACATTATTGCTAAGGATCCTTTCACCAGATCTGTAAGCAAAAAAACAAGAGCAAAATGTACAAAATTCAAACCTTAGGTGTTTAAATTCCGATCCGTCTGTTTGGACGGCATCTCGAAATTTGGCCTCCTTTTGTCCAGCCAGTTCTGATTCTGACCTCATTTCTGATGACCTCATAATTGAACAACCATTCAGGGATGACCAGCACCAATACTATGTCATAATTGAAGTTGTTATGTCATAATTGAGGGTGTTATGTCATATATGCGGTTGGTGTTATTATGTCACAAAAAAAGTGTGTTGTCTTGTGGTATGTGGTGTAATATGGCATTAACCACAAGTTTTGATAAAAAAAAAGATAAAAATGCCAAAAAATAAACCAGAACAGATGAAGACCAATAACGAATAATAGATGTATTAGTGCGATGTTGACTGAGCGCATAGGTAACAGTTTGCCAACATACCGGTATTCTATCATTGTGATACTGGTTGCCGATGCCCGATAAATCGCTGTCTGTTAAACTCCGTGGGACGACGAAATACGAGCTCATTCTGCGAATATGAATGGATTGGTGGTGTCCTCATACAACTGAATGGTGGGGGTATTCACACCACTGGTTTATACCCTGCCATGCTAAGGTGTATAGTCATGGGTGCCACACTGGTTTATAACCTTCCATGCTAAGGTGTAAAGTTATGGGTGCCATACTGCTTTATATCCTTCCATGCTAAAGTGTAAAGTTATGGGTGCCATACTGGTTTATAACCTCCCATGCTAAAGTGTAAAGTTATGGGTGCCACACTGGTTTATAACCTTCCATGCTAAAGTGTAAAGTTATGGGTGCAACACTAGTTTATACTCTCCCATGCTAAAGTTTATGTTCTAGGTGCGAGGGGTACAAACTCTTGCATTCAAATTGCACCCCTGGAAATCCCTAATGTGAACTAAAATTATGTTCAAAAATGGTAAAATAATGGGTTAAAAACAAACATCAAACATCAACATTAAAAATGTATATTTAAACTAAGATTCTGCTTAAAATAGCTTCAACATAATGCACTTTTGAATCTCTGCTTTTTAAACAAGGTTATGCCTATGAGGCAATGACAATGATCGTTTAAAACCAGAAGAAAGTGTGATACAGGAGGGTATTTCCATTGTCTGGATACTTTAACCATGATCCAATTGCAGAAGCTATTTTAGTGTGTTGTACAGACAGTGAAAGCATAGCTTGGTAAACGATATTAAAACCACAGGTTAAGACAATAACTGCTGTTAAGCAAGAACAAACCATAATACAGACGCTGGTTGGTTTTTTACACATTTCATACACAACATCCAGATACTAAGGATTTTGAACCTAATAAATAACCAAATTTTGGACATTTTTAAATAAAATGTAACAATTAATTAGTAGGTATTGTAACTAATCCCTTCCTTCTAGCCAGTTAATTATTTATATAATATTCTACCTAATTGAAATTAACGGGAAGTACTTTATCATGAGCTAATTAGCAATTAGCTTATTTGCAATTATCTGCACTATAAATGTGTTATTTAACTGACTATCTAAGAGCTTAATACTAGCGGAAGTGGTATTATGACTTTGTGCAAATTGATTGACTATTTCAGGTCATGGTATGGAACATAATTATTGCTTTTTGGTCAATATACATGAATCTTTACTGCAAATAATAACACAAATGTATGTATACACCAATAACACCATTATTGATATTCTTTTGCAATGCCACCATTTTAACAGTAATTATCAAGACTTTTTGTTTAGAGAGAAAATTTCAAAAAATCTTAATCTGTTTAATTGGATATAACTTTCTATTAAAGAGTGACAGGATAGTAACATTATCAGTTAAGGGTTTAATGATTTAATGATTTCTTGTCACTTAATCATTTATACAATCATGAAAGGAATAAATAGTTCTGAATGTACAGTAGTTCTAATTACTACAGTAACGCTTGGAGGGTTAGGGACGTGGTTGGAGTTCCAAAAGTTTGATGGAACCGCTCTAAGCGATCCTGTAGTAATTAAAGGCACCCCTGAATGTTAACCGATCGAAAATGCAATTAGTTAACTGTAAAAATCTATATAATTGCAGATTAATGTCACTCTTCAATACAAACCAATGTCAAGTTAAAATGATTTTGATTTTTTGGGGATTTCGGTGTCATTTTTAAAATTACAAATCAGTTCTCCAAAATCATTTAACAGATCAGAATTCGTTTAAAGGCAGTCCTAATTTATTCCATTTCCGATAAAGTAACATCATTTCAATTGATACAAGAGTTATTCATTAATCAACTTGTAACCAAACTGATCAAACAAACAAAATCGACGTTTGAATCATGTGGTGCACATGATGTGGATAACTACTAGAAAAATAAATATAAATAACATACGTTGGTGAAACAGTGAAATTCTCGTTAATAGACGTCACCCTCCACGCATGGTCGGCTTTGCAATGCTTCAGTGAATCCATCCAATCACGATGATTCCGGTATAACGGTGTTGTACATGCTAATGATATTTCTATTGTTAGTCCATTGTGTTTCTATGGTTTTATAAGATTTGTGTGCGTGACTCAGGCCGGAATTTCAAATTTATATAGAATTTATACAGCAGTTAATGCATTACATGGATTACTAAAAAAATGCACACATAAATTGTACTAAAGTTCATGCTAAGTGTACTAGGGTTACTGCAAATACAATACCACAGCATAGTTATTTTGAATATTAGTAATATATATTGCATATGCAATTATATTCTACATTGTAATTATCTATATTTTATTAAAACCCCTGTTATTCACTAAGAATCGTATTTTTAGTTGATTTTCAAAGATTTGTATAAACAAAGCAAAGTAGTCGATTATGGACTATTTGGGTGGACTGGTATGCGTTAGCTCGGTTAACCACATTAATTACTTAAGGGAAATTTGGAAAAACTATAATCAATCATTTGTATTGTAGCCACAATCGGTGTATTGGGTAGGACGTTCTTTCCCAAGCTTTTAAAGATTTTAAACACATGTATTGTATGAGCATCATACCATGCCAGTACTCATAGTTTATAACTTTATATATAATTGATTTTAGTGGTAAATCGCTATAAATTGGAAGCCTTAAACAAAATAACACAAAATAAGCTATAGCTAAATATAGACTGAAACGTGGAATGTATAACATGATGCATAGCTAAGTTTGCTATAGTAATCATTTGTGATATGGTTTAGTTAAATTTTCAGACTTAAACACTTAATCATAAACACAGTTGCCGATTTGTAGGGAAAATATAAACAATTAAGGAAATAATATTAATGGTAAAGGTCTAAAGGATGAGATTCTTTATTTTATTTCACCAAGAAAACTCGTAAACATGCAGTTTTGCTGTATAATAATGACATACAATTGGTAAATTTATGATTTTTAATAGTAGCATTTTAATGAAACAGCGTGATGACGGTAAGACTATTACTGTAACCACTCTAATTTGTCTTTTATTCATTTAAAAATGATGAATTGTATTTTATTCTTTATTAATATCATAGGAATAAAAAAATTCCACTCAATGTAAATAAAATTACTGGAAAACATGAGTGATTTGAATGACAGCAGCGCTGATAAGTAGTGTTGCAAACAACCTACTTGTATTAACATCATTGTTGTGCTGGAAGTCAAATGCGAATAATAAGGTGATGTTGCCAGGATAAGAGTGATGAAGGATGGCTTTGATCACCTGCGGTAATTTGGAGGTTTTTCAAAAATAAAGACGATATCAGAAAAAACAAAACAAAACGTGTGTATCGTTATCCTTTGCTGGTTGACCGATGGCAATATCCACTCTATAATCAAGATTCATTTTTATTAAAAATTCGGGGATTTGAAAGTTTTTTTATCATAATTTACTCAGATATAAGCTTTTTTATTTAAATCAAGCAGTAAATGTGATGAATTCTAAGCAAATACTACAAAACAGTGGGAAAAGCCAACTCACTGTCTTTTCCTCCCCTTTCAAAGTGAATTTAAAATTAAAAGCAGCGATCCGGAAATCCTTGCAATGAAGCTCCAAACGTTCGATCCCATCCTTGACCCTTGAACCTGGGGTGAGTCTCTTGCGTTTGTTGCGCTGTTCTGAAGAGGGACAACATTGTTAGGGGTTCAATAGGCAACTTCAATAAATTCGTTTGATATTCTTCATATCGTTGTGTATGGACTCAGTACATATTGCGGTATAAAGGTGATGGCCAGTAATTTTTTTTTTCACACATTTCTGTAGATTTTGGTCAAGACGTTCCGGTATGTTTATATTGAAATGTACAAAAAATGTGAATTATTTTGATGGCAAATTTGTATTGTTGCATATTGCTAAATAGTGCAACAGTCTAAGATAGGATTTCCATCTTTTTATCCACTGGGACAGGAAAACGTTATAACTAAATAAATTAACTTGTTCCAAGTGTTGGAAAAAAGGTAGCATGATAGCAATTTAGACACTAACGGACAGATGCAGACAATTAGAGTTACAACGAATAAAAAAATAAATTATACATAGCAAATTTGTAAAACGAATGCAGAATTTAAAAATCAAACTTTTATTTTTTTAAGCTTGTTCTTAATTCAAACTTGTAGCAATATGTTCATTTATTCTCTAAAAATATAAATATGTTGCAAAAAAGATATTGCAGATTTTTATTCTAATGTGTTTAAACATAATAATGCTCATGTATAAATGCACATGTAATTAGTAAT
>CH003407.1:1371527-1408691 GCA_000149265.1 Ciona savignyi | reverse complement strand
TGAATTTTTGGAATCGCAAGTGGAACAAGCAAAATGGAAATCCTCTTATTTACATTTGTCATGACAAATGTAATGTGAATATCCAGATGAAATGGGCCCAACTTACATATAGAGAGGGTTGTTGAATATCTTCATATCTTGCGGCTTGTACTGTGCACCCCATGCCCATAGTGGAAGACTTTGCCAACTGCTGTCACGCATTCTTTGCTGCATGGGTAAAATGAACGAATTGTTTAAAAATGCCACTACATTCTTACAGACATTATTCCGATTTAATTACTAAGACGAAATTATAAAACACTGAAAATGTAATCAAACAATGAGCACTGTATCACTTAAAAAACAACTAATTTTCGTAAGCAATTGGTTTCGATCCCACCACATTTCATTTGGTGGTATAACTAAAACACTGGAACTGTGATAATGCAACGTACACCATATGCCATCAATAATACAACTGACTCATAAGTGATTGGTTTCGATCACACCACCTTTCATTTGGTGGTATAATTATAAAACTGGAACTCTACAAAAGCATTGCGCACTGTGTTCCCATTTCCCATAACAACATAACTGACTAGCAAATGGCTGGTTTCGATCTCACCACCTTTCGGTTGGCAGTCCAATGCACTACCAACAAGCTAAACGACGAACAACCTCGGAAAAAAATTCAAAATCAAACTATCACCTCTGATTGGTCCAATCGCCTTGTTCGTTCCCGCTCGTTGTTGAAGATAAAAGTGTCGAAAGCGGTCAAGCGTAACGCGTCCGAGAGCACGACGAGGAAAGTTGAGTTGAAACCAAATTTCGTGGGGTTTTGTAGGACAAGTTGGTGGATGCAGTCGAGAAACAGAAGAAAGACAGGGGACTGTGTAAGGTCATAATGGGGGATTGTGAGATAACAACATTGGCCTTAAAAAATGGAAAAACAGCCGTGTTTTAAGATCGGAATTTTCAGCCTTGTTTTAGAAAATATAAAACAATTTGAAACTTTATGAGAGCACATTTTTGTGCATCTATTTGTTATAGGTTACACAATAATTGAGTTTATGATGTCACACTTATCATAGAAAGTTTATTGCAGTGGGTTACAAATGAATTAGTGTCATTTGCAAAGCTCATTTATCTGGCTCGTGGGATGTTAAAAATCCCTTTATTTTCATAGTCATTTTTCATTTAATTTTGGGGTGCGATTTTATTGTGACAGAAAAAATCTTAGCAAATTTATGTGGGTTTTCCTGGGCGCCACATACTAATTATCGCATCAATATTATGGCGTAAACTTAAAAAGGTTGGGAACCACAGGTTTAGGGTTATGAGTAAAAAACAAAATAAAACTGGTCCACCCACCATTTCAGTTGATTCCTCTGCATTTGCTGTGGGTTGGTGCAGGTGACCCAACCTGTCCATGAAGGGAAACCCCCCGATCACCCACTCTCGCTGTATGAGCGCCTGCAAGCCCCCCAATGTACGAGAATGGGGGTCCAGTATGATCTGACTGAGCGAGGTAATCACAGGGGTGATGTCTATACCACTTTGTTCTGTCAGAAAAAGGGGTTATTACAGGGTGATATCCATCCCACTTCGTCATAGGGTTATGTCAACTCTAACTTTGTTTAATTTTTTTTAGAATTTTTTAGATTTAATTTTTTAGATTTTTTTAGGGTCAATTACAAGAATGATGTCAATGTCGACCCTTCTTTGTTAGGTGGGTAAGAAGGGGATTATTGCACTTTGTACTTATACATGCTATATTTACGAACGACTTGAGGGGAAAACCCCGTAACCCGACGCACCTCTCACAATGACATGATGGTCCTTCTCCGCCACCCACATAGAAACATCATTTGCCGTCGACAGCATCGCGTTAACATGATGCAACCACTTGGTGGCATGGACGGATGACAACCAGTGTCCGTCCGTTTCCCAGTAATCTGCTTCGGTAGCTAAAAGAAATATTTGAAATTATGTTATTTATTCCATTTTCGATGGCATCATGCCATATGCACATAACTAACTAAACTAACTAACTTATATATTGCGGGATTTTGTAATTTGGCTTTGCAGGATAGCTGATAACTTGTCAGGGGTGTAAAGTAAGCAGGGTGCTATAATCAGAATTTCATTTCATTTTTTTGCTTAAGTTACTTTAATTCATTTAAAAAACAATTTTAATTGCACGGTATTGCTGTCCGGGTTGCCAAGTTTGTCAGGCGTGCCAAAGTTTTTAAGCGTGCCAAGAGTGCCAGGTTCATCAAAATTCCATGGATGACAAGGTATGCTCTTCTGTAACCCTGAACTTAATGCCTATGTCCTGTGTAGTACGACGAAAAAGTATGAATGTGCATTTCAACTACACTCACCTGGCATGCATAGATTCTTTAATTTTAAGAAACTTTGTTGGATTTGCGCAACGGTGGGGCATGACTTGGTGATATCCACAACCCTGGAAAGAATATTTTAAAAGTGGAGATTCATGTTAAAATAACATTTTGGTTATTTGTTGTTGGAAATATATAATGGGGGAAAAAAGGAAAAACGCAAGAAACGTTTTCAAAAAAGCTATTGTAAGATTACCTTGTGTCCAATCTTAGCTTGCCAGAGGTATTGCAGTTCGTTGTTTAATTGGGACATTCTTTAATTTAATTGGACCCATTAATCCACTTGGTTCAGGCAATGTTATGAGTACCTTGGCCTTAGGACACAACCGTCTAGTTAGTAGCTACCAACCACAACCACAAATTGTGAATTCACAAAATTTATATCCACATTATTGCTAAGGATCCTTTCACAAGATCTGTAAGCAAAAAAACAAGAAATGTACAAAATTTAAACCTTAGGTGTTTAAATTCGGATCCGTCTGTTTGGACGGCATCTCGAAATTTGGCCTCCTTTTGTCCAGCCAGTTCTGATTCTGACCTCATTTCTGATGACCTCATAATTGAACAACCATTCGTGGATGACCAGCACCAATACTATGTCATAATTGAAGTTGTTATGTCATAATTGAGGGTGTTATGTCATATATGCGGTTGGTGTTATTATGTCACAAAAAAGTGTGTTGTCTTGTGGTATGTGGTGTAACATGGCATCAACCACAGGTTTTGATAAAAAAAAGATAAAAATGCCAAAAAAATAAACCGTAAAAGATAAAGACCATTTGGTATAACGGATAATAGATGAATAGGTGAGATGTTCACTGAGAGCATAGGTAACAGTTTGCCAACATACCGGTATTCTATCATTGTGATACTGGTTGCCGATGCCCGATAAATCGCTGTCTGTCAAACTCCGTGGTACTGCGAAATACGAGCTCATCCTGTGAATAAAAATGGATTGGTTGTATCCTCATACGACTGAAGGGTGGGGTATCCACACTGGTTTATACCCTGCCATGCTAAAGTGTAATGTTCTGGGTGCGAGGGGTACAAACTCTTGCATTAAAATTGCACCCCTGGAAATCTCTAATGTGAACGAAAATTATGTTAAAAATGCTAAAATAATGGTTTAAAATCAAAATCAAACATCAACATTAAAAATGTATATTTAAACTAAGATTCTGCTTAAAATGGCTTCAACATAATGCACTTTTAAATCTTTGCTTTTTAAACAAGGTTATGCCTATGAGGCAATGACAATGATCGTTTAAAACCAGAAGGAAGTGTCATACTGGAGGGTATTTCCATTGTCTGAATACTTCAACTATGATCCAATTGCAGAAGCTATTTTAGTGTGTTGTACAGACAGTGGAAGCATAGCTTGGTAAACGATATTAAAACCACAGGTTTAGACAATGACTGTGTGTTGAGCAAGAACAAACCATCATGCAAACGGTGGTTGTTTTTTAAACACATTCCATACAATACATCTAAATATACTCGGTATTTTGGACACAATAAATAACCAAGTTTTGGTCATTTTTAAATAAAAAGTACCAATTAATTAGTAGGTATTGTAACTAATCCCTTCCTTCTAGCTAGTTAATTATTTATATAATATTCTACCTAATTGAAATTAACGGGAAGTACTTTATCATGAGCTAATTAGCAATTAGCTTATTTGCAATTATCTGCACTATAAATCTGTTATTTAACTGACTATCTAAGAGCTTAATACCAGCGGAAGTGGTATTATGACTTTGTGCAAATTGATTGACTATTTCAGGTCCTGGTATGGAACATAATTATTGCTTTTTGGTCAATATACATGAATCTTTACTGCAAATAATAACACAAATGTATGTATACACCAATAACACCATTATTGGTATTCTTTTGCAATGCCACCATTTTAACAGTAATTATCAAGACTTTTTGTTTAGAGAGAAAATTTCAAAAAATGTTAATCTGTTTAATTGGATATAACTTTGTATTAAAGAGTGACAGGATAGTAATGTTATCAGTTAAGGGTTCAACGATTTAATGATTTGTTGTCAGTTAATCATTTATACAATCAAGAAAGGGATAAATAGTTTTGAATGTACAGTAGCTCTAATTACTACAGTATTGCTTGGAGGGTTGGGGTTCCAAGCGTTTGATGGAAGCGCTTTAAGCGATCCTGTAGTAATTAAAGGCACCCCTGAATGTAAACCGATCGAAAATGCAATCAGTTACTGAAAAAAAACTATATGATTGCAGATTACTTAATGTCACTCTTCAATACAAACCAATGTCAAGTTAAAATGATTTTGATTTTTGGGGGATTTCGGTGTCATTTTTAAAATTACCAATCAGTTTTCCAAAACCATTTAACAGATCAGAATTCGTTTAAAGGCAGTCCTAACTTATTCCATTTCCGATAAAGTAACATCATTTTAATTGATACAAGAGTTATTCATTAATCGACTTGTAACCAAACTGATCAAACAAACAAAATCGACGTTTGAATAAGCATGTGGTGCACATGATGTGGATAACTACTAGAAAAATAAATAGAAATAACATACGTTGGTGAAACAGTAAAATTCTCGTTAATAGACGTCACCCTCCATGCCTGGTCGGCTTTGCAACGCTTCAGCGATTCCATCCAATCACGATGATTCCGGTATAACGGTGTTGTACATGCTAATGATATTTCTATTGTTAGTCCATTGTGTTTTTATGGTCTTATAAGATTTGTGTGCATGACTCAGGCCGGAATTTCAAATTTATATATAATTTATACAGCAGTTAATGCATTACATGGAATAATAAAACTTAACAGATTTAAAATTAATTTAGTATAATATAAGATATACTAAAGTTCATGCTAAGTGTACTAGGGTTACAGCAAATACAATACCACTGCATAGTTTTTTTGAATATTAGTAATATATATTGCATATGCAATTATATTCTACAATGTAATTATCTATATTTTAGTAAAACCCCTGTTATTCACTAAGAATCATATTTTTTAGTTAATTTTCAAAGATTTGTATAAACAAAGCAAAGTAGTCGATTATGGACTATTAGGGTGGACTGGTATGCGTTAGCTCGGTTAACCACATTAATTACTTAAGGGAAATTTGGAAAAACTATAATCAATCATTTGTATTGTAGCCACAATCGGTGTATTGGGTAAGACGTTCTTTCCCAAGCTTTTAAAGATTTTAAACACAGGTATTGTATGAGCATCATACCATGCCAGTACTCATAGTTCATATAAAATTGATTTTAGTGGTTAATCGCTATAAATTGGAAGCCTTAAACAAAATAACACAAAATAAGCTATAGCTAAATATAGACTGAAACGTGAAATGTATAACATGATGCATAGCTAAGTTTGCTATAGTGATCATTTGTGATATGGTTTAGTTAAATTTTTAGACTTAAAAAACACTTAACCATAAACACAGTTGCCGATTTGCTGAAAAAAATATAAACAATTCAGGAAATAATAATAAAGGTAAAGGCTGAGATTCTTTATTTTATTTTATCGAGAAAAATTTAAACATGCAGTTTTGCTGTGTAATTATGATATACAGTTGGTAATCTATGATTTTTAATAGCGTGTTGATGAAACAGCGTGACGACGGTGAGACTATTACTATCGCCACCCTTATTTGTCTTTTATTCATTTAAAAATGATGAATTGTTTTTTATTCTTCATTAATACCATAGGAATAAAACATTCCACTCAGTGTTAAATAAAATTACTGGAAAACATGAGTGATTTGAATGACAGCAGCGCTGATAAGTAGTATTGCAAACAACCTACTTGTATTAACATCATTGTTGTGTTGGAAGTCAAATGCGAATAATAAGGTGATATTGCCAGGATAAGAGTGATGGAGGATGGCTTTGATCACCTGCGGTAATTTGGAGGTTTTTCAAAAATAAAGACGATATCAGAAGAAAAAAACAACAAAACGTGTGTATCGTTATCCTTTGCTGGTTGACCGATGGCAATAACCCCTCTATAATCAAGATTCATTTATATTAAAAGTCAGATTTGTTTGACAGTTTTTTTTATCATAATTTACCCAGAGAAATTGCTTTGTTATTTAAAAACAAGGAGTAAATGTGATGAATTCCTAGCAAATACTACAAAACAGTGGAAAAAGTCAACTCACTGTCTTTTCCTCCCCTTTCAAAGTGAATTTGAAGTTAAAAGCAGCAATCCGGAAATCCTTGCAATGAAGCTCCAAACGTTCTATCCCATCCTTGACCCTTGAACCTGGGGTGAGCCTCTTGCGTTTGTTGCGCTGTTCTGAAGAGGGACAACATTGTTAGAGGTTCAATAGGCAACTTCAATAAATTCGTTTGATATTCTTCATATCGTTGTGTATAGACTCAGTACATATTGCGGTATAAAGGTGATGGCCAGTAATTTTTTTTTCACACATTTCTGTAGATTTTGGTCAAGACGTTCCCGTATGTTTATATTGAAATACATAAATTGAGAATTATTTTACTGGCTATAAGGATAGGATTTCCATCTTTTTATCCATGGGGACGGAAATGTTGTAACTAAATAAATTAACTTGTTCCAAGAGCTGGAAAATTGAGGCATGGTAGCAATCCCACTTAGACACTAACAGACAGATGTAGACACTTATGGCCAATAAAAATTAAATTATACAAAGCACATTCAATGCAAAACGGATAAAGAATTTTAAAATTAAACTTTTTTTAAGATTGTTCTTAATTCAAACATGTAGCAATATGTTCATTTATTCTCTAAAAATATAAATATCTATACATGTTGCACTGTTGCAGGGAAGAAATTGCAAATTTTTATTCTAATGTGTATAAACATAATAATGCTATGTCTAAATGCACACGTAAATAGTAATTACCGATATCCCGTTGTACAGCATTTCCTTAAGATACAAAACAAAATTTCTTAATACATTCACCTACCAACATATATGTGTTCCACACTGTTTAATAAAATATCTTCCTTGGACAGAAGTAGATTGTTGATTTCAATCTGAAAAAATAGATCAGTTGCTGGTATGTAAATAATGTATTAATATTGATAACTAAGCGAAACTTTTTTTTCTGTCTAATTGACATCTAAAAAGGTCTAAGACACAAGTCCGATTTTAATAAACTAAATATAAGCCCAGCGAGCTGCTTTAATCATAGCAATCATGAAATCCTTAATCTACACAAAGTGTTGAATACTTAAAACTACACAAAGTGTTGAATACTTAAAACTACACAAAGTGTTGAATACAAAAATCAAGGCCAATTCATGTTGCCTTCTGGGGCAGCTACAAATGCATATTTTTTAATATTGCAATTATATATTATTCAATAGGCTTATAAAATAGTTTTATTTTTGGTACATACGGTATTCTACGGTACCAGAGTTTAAATACTACTTACCAGGTTATATTTGGGTCTCTCTGTTGTGATGAAACTGATCCGGAAATTGGTGCAAATCAAGGTTCCAGAAGTTCCTTTGGATGGGTCATCGTGGGCCCCATACTTTATTACCTGGTGGGGGAAGTATTAAATAAATCAAGGGTAGGTACAAATTGCAAACTAACTTACTTGTTAAGATGGTTGTATGTTAGGGGTTACTTTGGGGCAAATTACACATTTATATGCATTAATTAGAGTAAGTGTAAACTTATACCAGCGGTGCAATTTGGGCTAATGCAAATTGTGTATATTTTCAAATTTCCTTATTAATGCATTTCGTGATTGTATATTTACTGTGTACTGAATAGAATTTAAAACTAGTGACCCAACCAGCTTATAGGAACATAATAAGTAAAGTATATAACTCGGTTTATGTTTTTTTACGTATACACATATGATATAGTGGTCCAAATTTAAGTTGTAGATACATAGTCATTATGGTTCGATGGGTAATGCTACTAATTGAAACCTTACTGGTAAATGCTACAAATCAATTTAACAAAACAAAATATACCAACAACCCAAACAATACCTTTTTGGCATGACCAATAGCTATTTCCCCAGGTAACAAATGCTGTTCAAGAAGTTGCTGTGGTACTTCAAATGCTTTCTTGTAAGCTTTCGTTAACTTTTCATTTCTCTGCAATGAACGGTTATTTACTTGAGAGGTGGTGACTAACCACCCACACTTATTGTTTACCAGTGGACAGTACTGGAAATATATGGTAGCAGAATTATGCTGACCTATGTTCAAATATATACACGGATAATATAACTAAACAGTGTAAAAAAAGAAGGAAAACTACATACTGTAATAAAAAAGCTTATGAAGTTATAGTTAGAACTGTGGTTAGAATTATTTTTCACAGTTTAGTGAGCAGATTCTCTCCTATTGGCGTTGCCACATAGGAAAAAAAGTAAAAACATGAATTTCTTTTTTTGGTGTAATACTCGAATCTAGAGGGTTTAGGTGATTTCAGCAAAGTGCCTTGGACACCACTGAGCCAGGTTCCTCTAATTACTAGATGTATCTCTTGAAGGGTTAAATCCTGACCCTAAACTTAACCCTCCAAAAGATCCTGTAGTAATTAGAACTGCCGACCAAGCTAGCAGGTATTTTGGATGGCATGGATGCAACAACCTTTCGGCTGAAAGATGCCCTAACCGACTGAACATTAACAACTGAATAGTAATTCCATAATAAAAATAAAACATGATAAAACCAAACCTACCTGGTATTCTTTCTCAGCCAGATCCACGTAAGATTTAAATCCACCACCGGACATGATGGGTACTACTTTCTGATACGCGTACCGCTCTATCGTTACATTCTTGGTTCATCAACAATAGCCTACCGGTACTTATTACAATCAACTAAAAAGTTAAAGGAGAGATTGTTTACAATACAATAGTTTGGCTGTATCACCAGGACCATGAATGTAAGCCATAGAAGTCCCGTTATTCCAGCGCTTGTGAGTTATCATTATTTCGGGATGTAGCGGCCGGTCAAGCCTGCCAGTATCCTAAAGAAATCTGACTGAATGCTCCACTGGCATAGATGTAATATTATCAGTTTAAAAAACTCTAGTCTAGTTTCTCTATCTGGTCACAAATGATCAAAGTTCTTTACCTAGAAATATAAAACGCGGAAAACGGAAGACGGAGGAGAAAGTGCTACAGTTCTAAAAATTACAATTTTTTAATTAAACCGTGCTTTTTTGACTTATAATTTGTAATTTTTTCTTCAATTTCGACTCGGGAATAATTCGGGTTGTTTTTGTGATTGATGACGGGCATCCACGAACACGAACTTCGGTGAATTGTCATTCGAGCGCGATGCAATCTTCTGGTTTTATACGGATTCCTCTGGTATGCATATTTTATTTGCGCTTATTTATTCTTTTTCTTTTATATGGTGTGTAGCTTACATAATTCATTTAAATTACAGTATAAGAAAAACTTAAAAATGTAGATGTATTGGTATTTCAATATATTTTATTAGAATTAAATTTTGTTTGCATCTATTATACACTGGCAAAAGGTGCTTTCAATATGAATTACGTTTAGGTTCACTTCTTTTTACAACCATACATCATGCGTAAAGAGTTTCGTGCATTAGGCTAAACTAATAGCATAACTTTGTACTTTGCAGCAATGAAACACCGCCTTTTAAGCGCCTTATTTCTGATCTTTCCAATTTTAGACAAAATGATTGACACTCGAAAGTTCGTTCTCAAGCATTTTTACCGGGTATGTTTCGGAACCGCGATGGGTTTGTTTTTTAAACGGAATGCTTTGTATTGATCAGTCGAGCTAACCATATGGCATCACGGCCGTTATCACGTTTCATAATCAAATGATTGAAAAATGATCTAAGCAACAACACCGATCCGTGAGGTGTCGCTATAACGTGATTACACTCGATACCAAGAATGGTAACATTGTTTGGCGTACGATCGTGTGGCCGAATGGTTAACGCGACCAATACATATACCGGCTCTTATGTAGAAATATGTATAAGTGTAGCGACCTCATATGTTCACATAAGATTTATAATCGTCGCTGCCGACATTTGCGTCATCACTGAACTATTATTACCGCAGCTGTCGAATAATCCTGTCTTATATATATATATATATATATATATATATATATATATATATATAAGTTTATTTCAATTTGGCTCCGGACGGAAGGCTCCTAACGGAGAGCTCCTAAGAGAGGGAGTCCTAATACATATTAAGAAACATCTTGTATGTGTCGATACTGAAAGTTTTATTTGGAATCTATATCGTTGAAACATCTAACGATATAACTCGTAATTGGTACTTTAATCGCCTTTATTGCTTAATAGAATTGATGTATAAAACTACTGAGGTTAATCGACGAACCACACAAGTCAAGGAGACGTTTACACAGAAAACCTCAATTAATTGGCGCACCTCTGAGAGTAGAGACAGTGCGTAGAGAATATCTTGGGGTCAATATAAGAAATTGGACTCAGTGACAGCTTCATTACGAATATTTTGCCAGTGAAACACGCTTTTGACATTTTATAAATTAAACACAATACTTGGGAAAACAGTAATGCCGCAATTCATCAGAAATGTCTTAATCTATTCATTTTTTCCTCAGTATTGAAAAAATGTCAAACGAATCAAATCAACGCACAGAAAAAGATGGCAAAAGAAAACAGTTGTAAAACACGTCATTAAAAAAGGATATGATTAAATAAATATATACGAAAAGCGGCCGCTATACCTGAGCGAAAAAAACATTAATGTGCAAACAAAATTTAATTAAGACCAAACGATATAGAGCCCTGAGGAAAAGTGTGCGGCCTCGTGGACGATGGATGGGTGCGTCATTTCTATCCTTGCTGGCAGAACATACGATACACATACCGACTTCTATACATACGGTCTTGGTGACAAGCCCATTTTGGGTCCAAAACAGATCTCGGTAAAAAATCATCTCGCGCCACCGTCGGGTTACCGTCTTACCGGAGCTATTGCAGTGTGTTATGTATATGAAATATACATTCCTTCCCATTAATCTGCTGGGTTCAGGTACCTCGCCCAAGCACAAGTACCTTGCCTAATCACAACTGACTAGCTACAGACCAGTTTCCTACTTCCAACCATTCGGTTAAAGGCATCACACTAAACCAACAGACTAACCGGCCGGTATATACAGACACAATCCTAAAAGGCAAGGTCAACGACATATATTTTTAAGCCTTTTCGAAATATCTTAAGTAAAAAATTTATAGATGACCTATTTGTCTGAACCGCTCCAATAAAACTTAAGTTTTCGGTTTTTGCTGCCTTAAGTCGTTTTTCCATAGGTTTCCTAATGTGGTATTCATGTAAGCCTTATATTGACTCTACCTTTGTAGGTTTATCTAGAATTGAAGTATTTCTTATCCTTTTTGTTTATTTACAAATTGATACTTGGTATTATAGTACTTACAAAATTGATACTTTGGTATTATATTAGGTTACTTATGGGCCTATTAGTTTTTTCTTGCATAACAAAGATATTATTGGCATGTAGAAGTATACTAAGCGTAGTTAAAGATAAATAACAAGACATTTATCTATATTGTGAATAGCTAGCTCCATTAGAAAGCACATATTCGTTTCCACAACAATATCGGCCTAAAATAGGCCATGCATGATTGATTAATTTTGCTTATTTGTGAAAATGATTTTGATTGGAAAATGCAATAGTTGAATGTAAAACATATTTGCATATTTACAGTGCGTTGCAACAATACCAGTCTTATGATTTCATTGAAGTTTTAACAAAATCAGAAATCGTTTATTTTCTTGAAGACTGGATGTGCAAAAAGTTAATGTTAGTGGAGTTTTATCCCACTTTTAATCTTGAAAATTCCTTCGAGCAACTGTGAGATTGTGTCCGGCGGCAACTTGTCGATGAGTTTGTCAATCAGTTTGTAAAGAGCCCATGTAGCAAGCCCGCCAAGAATCACAATCGCCACAGGAATGGCAACAGAAGTGACTACAGCTGCGGCTCCACCTGCTGATAATGCCAACAACTCTCCAATTGACAACGAAAAGAACGTTACAGCAGCCATTTGTTGAACAACTAGGATATAACGCTTAACACCAAATATTTATCGCTGTTGAAACAATTTTTTTCTAGATTAATTCCAAGATGGGAAAACCCAAGTTGACGTTCCAGCACGGCCCATTATTAACATAGCTATTCAAATGCGGAACTGAAATTCAAATGCGGAACTAGAAGTTCACAGCAATCCTTTGTCGCAATTTTTTCTTCGGCATTTAAAGAAAACGTATTTAAAACATCATGTTAACCGAAATCCCAATTTTTCAAGCTTTTTGAATACGATTGTTATATTGCTATAACTAATCAATCACACTGCATTACAATAGCTACCCTGACCCGGTAGGAGCGAGGTAATGTAAATAAAAAATTGCAACATACGGTGGGTTAAATCGTGTAAACACTTAGTCATTTTACCAACTGCTTCAACCTGTAAAATCCTGTTCAACGGCCACACACAAACTTTATTCCGGGTGTTAAAATGTGGTTAAAGCTAGCTAGTGCGGAAAATTTTTCCGAATACTTTATACCCATGGCCGGTTTATCTGTTTCTCGTACTCGACAATTAAAATCATTATCCATGTTAAAGTTTATATGTAGTGAGCTGTTAACTATTACAGCTTGTTTAAACCGACTGGTTAACGCAATACGTGAACGACCGTTTTCTGATATCGCCTATTGTGCTGTACGAATCCTTTAATTATTAAGTTGGCGCCTGTTGTAACATACAATACAATAATACGCAAATTAAACTAATTGTAGCATCGCACAATCACAAACAGTAAAAGCTGAATTTCAATTCTGTGTTGAAGTACACCTACTTCGCTTTACGTACTAACTTAAGTTTAAGTATGAGAAGAGGAACTAACAAAAAAAGCGGAACTACACTTCTAGCCAAGCGTGTAACTGTTTAGTCCGGCCCATTGGTCTAACGGTTGAGTGCGTCGCCTTTCAATCGAAAGGTTGTAGGTGCGAAACTGGTCACTAACTAGTCGGTTGTGTCCTTGGGCAAGGCACTTTACGGACATTGCCTGAAACTAGCGAATTAATCTACCAAATTGAAGGAATGTGTGAATCATATATACAACACACTGCAATAGCGCCGGTAACCCGACGATGGAGTGATGTGATCTGACGAGTGACGATTGCCCGTGTGTTAACCCTCGTGGTTTTCCCTTTCACGGGGATAGACAGGAATATCCTATCCTATATCCGCCTAGTCAAGCCAGAAAAATGGCGATAATGATGAAAAAACGTACTAACATGTGTATTCTCTATGCTTAATATTGGTTTATACATCCGATTGAAAGTGTAGCACACGAGTTGCGTTATACACGGCTATATTTTATAGTTTGCGAAACAACGTTTAACGTACAAGTTGGGTTGACAGTGGCGCTGGTTGGTTGACGTCACTTTGGCAATCTGATATAGCTTATTATGTTTTTTTTAATAGCTTTCTATGTTTTTTAATAGCTTACCAATTTTGTAGAACCGTAAAAATCAGCTTGGGCTTAAGCAATGACCGTAAAGTGCCTTGCCCGAGGACACAGCCAACTAGCTAGCGACCAGTTTTGAATCTGCAAATCGAATAAGATGCGATCCGCCTTCCCTTTTCTATATTCTTCGTGTTTGTTATTTTAATTACTGTTTTTATTTAATAATCAAAGAAAAACAGTAATTTAAATACGTTATACCACCCAACAACAATATTTCAATTTTGTGTGTTTATTAAAAATAGGTGCACGCGGAAGAGTTATGGCAGAGAACAAATATGAAGAAAAAAGCCAATTTTCAAGAACTGAAAGCACACACAGCAACACTAAAAAAAGTATTTTGAAACAAAACTGCGCAAGGGAATACCCCTTTGAAATGATTGTTTTACAGTATGCATGTGAAGTGGGAAGCTGACTGGTTAGTCGTCGTTGTGAGATCGACTTTGCTTTAAAACCTGAAAGTAAATCTCAATCTAAGCTTATTTCTGTGTATAGTGGTCTAACATGGCGAAACACCTTTTACTCTCAGACGTATTGGGGGGATGTAACTATGTAGTTTTGCAAGAATTTTAAAGAAACTTTTAAAACAATTGGGTTAACGCAACGTCTGTTAAAGTGTCTCATACTAAGAACCAACTATGCCCAGAATGTTGAGGTCAGATAGCAACAACCTCTGTCTGATATGCCACATGATGAACATTGTTTTTTTGAAGAATTGTTTTTAACTGTTTGTTTTGCAGTCTTTGATTGTTCCTTTGCCATAATGTGTTTTATTTGCTCTATTTGTTTCAAGGGCAAAAATAACCAAACTTAATTAAAACAAGTACTTGGGTCGGAATATCAATTTTTTAGTATATTTGAATGTTTTCAGCATCATGCTGTGCGTACAAGGTAATCTGAAGATTACTGTCACTGTAACGATTGTTGTCACCCATACACAGTATGAGCACTCAACCCAATAAATGGAATGGAAATACTGTGCTCTTATTCCATCGTTCCAGTTAATGCTGGCTGGTACAATCAACTGGACAGAAGCTGATTTATTATTATCACTCTGCCATTTAATCATTTGAGCATTGTTACATTGGGTCGATTCACAGTTGAATTGCAGTTTGTTGTGATTTATTCTATCCTTAGAGGTGTCCTCATGTAAACCTTTAAATCTATATTTCAGAGAATAAGTATCTACACCCAGTACCCACCAGAAGAATAAGTACCCACACCCAGTACCCACCAGAGAATAAGTACCCACACCCAGTACCCACCAGAGAATAAGTACCCACACCCAGTACCCACCAAAGAATAAGTACCCACACTCAGCACCCACCAGAGAATAAGTACCCACCAGAAGAACCCAGTACCCACCAGAGAATAAGTACCCACACCCAGTACCCACCAAAGAATAAGTACCCACACTCAGCACCCACCAGAGAATAAGTACCCACCAGAAGAACCCAGTACCCACCAGAGAATAAGTACCCACCAGAAGAACCCAGTACCCACCAGAGAATAAGTACCCACACCCAGTACCCACCAGAGAATAAGTACCCACACTCGCACCCACCTTTACTTCGTTATTTAACTTTGAAACCTTCGACCTTTCTTTCTCCAGCATCTCATGCAACTCTGCCACTTCCGTCGTCAGGTCGTCTCGAATATTATTTAATTTCTCAATTTCAATCAACATCTCCGCCTTCCCTTTCACTGTAACGAAACATATATTTAAACTCTATAAACGTATTGGTGTCGAACATGTTAAGAAAAAGTAACTTTGACCAGCATTAACACGTGAAATTGTGGTTCCAAATGATTTCATTATATATTTGTATTAAAACCATCCAAGCGATATCTAGGGTGTTTCATTGTTTTAAACTTTTTGCTTGAAAAGCTACAAAAACATCTACCAAAAACAGCATCAAAGAAATAAAAACCACACACTTTCTCCTTGTTGAAGAATGACCAGCAGCTGTTGGTTTCGTTTCTTCACAGTTTTGCATTGAGTTTTTAAAGTTTCATTTTCCTTCTCTAATATTTCGATTCTCGAGTCTTTTTGCTCAATTTCATTGCGAACCCGTTCGTTGACGAAACAAGATTCAATCGCAGCAGCATTCGATGGGTTCTGGGAGGGGGGGGGGGTATGCAAAGGAGTTATGGCTCATATATTATGGGGTTCTGTGATTGAAGTCACCATCAATTTGAAAACAGAAATGAATGTTAAACAAGAGTCAATTGTCAGGCCATAACTTTTGCAGTGTGTTGGATATGTTTAAAAAATGCCTACTGTTTTAGATGAACCTGTTTTCAATGGGTTCATGCGATGTTAGATAAGAAATTCGCACACAAACAACTAGTTTGTACTTAGTTCCGATCAAACCCAATTTCAACTGATTAACCCAAATGAACTGACAGCCGAACGCTGCAATACATACATTGCAAATACCTTTGTTTTCCCAATTCCACTACAACTGCTAGGCCACTGTGAATTTGGAGCCTAAATAGCAAGATGAGATACTCCAAACAGGGAAGTTAATCTGGTAATTTATTTTAAATAGCTAAAATGATTAAGGTAAGATACCTGTAGTTTAACTGAAGCAACATAAACAAGAGATTTTCTGCTTTCAGGAACATAAGCATTAGTAAGAAAGAAACTTAAATAAGACATACATCAGATCACTTAAAGTTTCCAACTGTGTTTTTTTACTCGACTAAGGTTTGAACCAATAAGGGGCTCTTGTATAAGCCCGTTTTTGTGCTGAACTTGTATATGTATTGGTTGCGTTAACAATTCGGCCACACAATTGTACATTCCATCTGTACAAACATCAGCAACTACCCCACCTTGTGATGCTCCCGGACTTTAATCTTCTTCACTTCAGCATCAACTGAGTTGAAAAAATCTCCATCACCTTTATGTTGTTCTGTGGAGAATTGGAGTTTAAAGGTGGATCTAGACAGTTCATTTTCTACCCATGGGGTTGTGTGGTAATAAAAAGCTGAATATTTGATTAAAATGCTTAATATTTTAATACTATGTTGTTTCTCATATACTTTTCATGTAAAGGTTTTAATATTATGTTTCTCAACGTCCATTTACACTGAATGTGTGTTTTACTGTGTATTTCTATAATGGAATTGTAGATAGAATAGGACAATGACGTTTAACCCGGTAATAGGAAATAGTAAGGGGCATCAACACATGGGCTATCGTCAAATCACCTCATGTCCACCGTTGAGTTATAGGTTTAGGCAAGTGCCTTGACCAAGGACACAAATGACTACCTAACGACCACCCTTTAGCTAAAAGATGCCACACAAATCCACCAAGCTAATCTTTCGAATATAGATAGTTGTCATGTGTAAATAATGTCATTGGTCAGGTGTAAGTAGTGTCTCTCCAAAATCCCCACACTGTACTTTAATTCCATTTTTTTTATTTAATTCCAGTTCTTCCATTGTTCTACAGACAAATGGCCAAAAGCTGTCTGACTTTCAAGTAAAAGAATAATGGCCACAAATCCCTTTTGAAAACATTTCACTTTTTGTTTGAAACATTCGAATTCAACTCATAATCAATAGATTATATTTACTCTGTTTGGTACAACTAGGTTGAAGTCATAACACTTATCACCTGATTTGTGAGATGTCCTCTGTGGAGTTTCTTGATCGGCTTCGATTTTAATAGGCAAGGTATCTTCAATATGTTGTTGAAATTCCTGCAAAAAACATTCGTAACAAATTTTAACTAATATACATTTAAATTTAGTGTATGACCATCATCATATGAACCATTCATTATCATCTTATGAACCAGTCATCATCATTATATGAACCAGTCATCATCATCATATTAACAAGTCATTATTATCATATGAACCAGTCATTATCATCATATGAACAAGTCATCATTATAATAATAACAAGTCATCATTATCATATGAACAAGTCATCATTATCATAATAACAAGTCATCATTATCATATGAACAAGTCATCATTATCATAATAACAAGTCATCATTATCATATGAACAAGTCATCATTATCATAATAACAAGTCATCATTATCATATGAACTAGTCATCATTATCATATGAACAAGTGGCAACACACACAAACGACAAACATGATAAAGTTAAACTTAAAGAAAAATCAAAATCTCTGGAAATCAACGCTATGAAACACTTTGTAATTCAGTTAAGTATTCCTATGACGAACCCACCTGTAAGGAAATTGTCTTCGCTGCTCGACTCTTCTGTTTGTCTTCTTTCCTTTTTTGCTTTTCAGCTTTCTTCGCAGATTTACCCAAAGTTACTTGTTCTTCTTCATTTTCCAAACTTTTTTGTTCTGGATTTTTCTGTTTGTAGTTATAGTTGTTAGTTAAATTTCAATTAAAACTGTTGTTCAGACGACTGGTAAGGTAGTTATGATATTTTGTTGATACCACTTTTAGAACATACTCCAGAAACCCAACCAAATTAAAACACCCCCACTAAACAACCATATTACAACAGCTGCCACAAACCCCACCTCCATAACTACACCCCTACAGAGCTATTTTTACAACAACACTTTAACCAAATCACCCCAATTACAACAACCCCACAAACTCAACCTAACAACAGCTCAACAACCTTACCCTCACTATAAAAACCCGAGCAAACACATCACAACTACAAAATCCCAAAAAATTAGTGTTACAAAAACATCCCCCAAACACACACTCCCACTACAACATCCCCCATCACACCACCCTTAACAAACCTTGGGTGCAGCAACTCCATTAAATGTTTGTTGTTCTTTCTCAAACTCCAGCTTGCTCAGTTCAACCGCCTTCCATAAATCTTCCTCGAAGATTTGCTCCACCAACTGTTGATCCCGGATCTGATGATCGTTGGGAAGAGGTTGCGAAACATCATCCAACGACTGCATGGATTCTTGCTGTAAAAAAAAGAACTTTTTTCTCAACATTTACGTTTTTTTGCTCGTTGTAATGTCCAAGATAATTTGACTGTTTTTGTTTTATTGGACTAAGGTTCGACACCAGGATGGGCTCATTCTTAAGACCACTACTTTTGTATAGATATGGCATTTGTATTTATCACGTTAACCCTTTAAGTCAATTTGAGTTGTGTTTAAGGCACCTTACCGGTGCCTCTATCCAGTGGACACGAAAAGATTAATTAAATATTTAATTATACACAATACACTGCAATAGGTGTCACCTGTTTATGGAAATGAGGTGTTCTGACGATTACCTGTGTTGTCGTACACACAGAGATCATTGTAAGTATCCCAAATATTGATTGAAAGAGACCATGTATACTGAAACTGATCTTACCTCTTTCTTTTTTTTCTTTCTCGCTCTCTTTTTTGCATTATTGGTAAGTTTTGCTTTCGACTTTCCCAAGATTTTAACCTCATTAACATTTTCGTCGGATTCTGACGAATCTTGAACCGTCAAAAACGAAAATTTATTCTGCGTAGTTCTTATACCAGTTGTCATTTTTATTCTAATTTCCTTTTTTCCGTTTATGTGAAACTATTTTCCAAAAACGAAACCGCTGTGAAAATCCTGCATAGTCACTTTTCATCACACGTTAAACATATAAAATATAAATTGTTGAGTAGCCGATAAACACACAGACAGCTTAATACTTAAACATTGCGACGTCCAAAATGCAAGACACAAAATGACAAAAGGCTGTAATAAAATATTAATAATAATACAGTAATGAAACACAGGAAAGTAAAATGTAAATAAATAACACTTTAGAAACGCCTTAACTTTTGTGAGAGAAAACTAGCAGTATAAATAAAATATTACTATCGAAATGTCGTATAATAAATAAGCACATATATAATATACCGTATTAAGAATGACAATTTTAAGTGAACAGTAATGATTGCTTTACATAAACGAATTGCTTTTTTATGACTGTGTGTAAATAGTATAATATATTTACAAAATTAGTTTTATTATTTTAATTTAAAATCTGGTGGCAAGTTATACAAAGTTATTGTAATCGCGACACTACCGTTTTTTAATTAGAATTGCTATATTTGGGGTTAAGGTAAAATAGCAGAAATAATAAACAAGATTCGACGTAATGTTATTGCAATCTTCGTGAGATCCATATATTGTTCGCCTTCTGCGTGGCAGCTGCGTACATGTTCACCAACACAAGTAGAAAGCAAAGTACGAGGGGTCCTGCTATCGCACCTTCCAACCCAAACGTATAAACGCCCCCCGCCACAGCAAGTCCTGTGATGTACGGATGCCCCCCACCTCCTGTTGAAGAAATATCCTGGTAGATTGCTGCGTCCACCAAAAACGTGGGTAGAAGTTGAAACACAACAAGGCAAATTGCACGGAATAAACTCCCCTGCAGCAGCCATATCTCAAGCGCCGCTGGGATACACACCCAGTATGTCGTAAGCAGGGGCACCACTCCAAACATTGCAGCCAGGACCGATGGCATGTACACCAGGTTAGCACCCATCATTGAGTGGTTCACCCACGTGTACAATCCGTAAAAACCAAACATTTTCAATGAAGCGCCAAACACACCGCTCAGCGCATCTTGCAACGCCGATTCGAATGGAGTGTCGGAAAAAAATGGTTTTATGGCGGCACCGACCACTTGGATCGGTTTGTACTGTTCGTCGCTTACTGACAGGAGATGAAACAGTGTTGTGAAGAATATAACAAAGGAAAGCAATAGGTTGAGTATGATGGTTCCGCCGTTTAATATCGCGGAAGTTACAACCGAAAATGTTGTCAAAATAAGAGAAATATTGCTTTGTAGGATCGCGAGAACGGTTTCGAAGACCGACATCAAGGCTGACACATTCTCCTGCAACCAGGAGGCAACTTCACTCATGTTTAGAATAACCATCACCCTTGAAAGTAAACCTGCCCCCTCGCTATTCCATGAATTTCGTCGCAACATTCTTCGCTTTGGTTTAAGTTTTGCTACAAACATGTTATGGTAAATATCGTCCCAAATCTTCACAATCTGCTTCTCAACTTCAGTGAAGTTGTTGGTCTGTGTTGTGGAAGCTTTAACCTTCTGCGATATCCACTCCCGACCTTCTAAGTACACCTTGTCCACGACGGAATCCATTGTTCTGTGCAGAGTTTCATTGTCAGGCAGCCACGACTTGTATTCGGGGTTTTTCGAGACGGTTTCGTTGATCACGTTGGAAGCGATTTGCACAGCCAACAAACTCTCCTGCTGTACCTTCACGGTGACAAACACCATCAGGAACATGGCGTTTGTGAATATGAGGAGAATAATCACAACACTGGTGATCACCGGTAGATAGGATAATATTGCAATGTGTAATTTCTTGTCGCCCTTTTGCAAATTTGACGAAATAACAGGTACAGGGTGTGGAAATATAACATGTTTGTAAACAGAGTAAAATGAAGTTGTTTTGCTCACAATTTCAATTATGGAGTGCTGGGTGACCCACACACAAACTTTATCAACAAACTTATAAGTTTTTTCATGCACAATCAATTTCTTTAAGAATGAAAATGACAACGGCACCAACATTAAAGTTACAATCCACATATGCATCCAAAGAATCACCGTCCCAAACAGCATGAACAAAACATTGAAATAAATATCAGAATTATTCTTCTTCGATGGTGCATCCGGTAAATCAGCATCATCTGGATCCTGATCCTCATCTGCAGCATCCCTGGACAGGAAGCCCACGGATGCCGCTACGCAAAGCAATACGACAATCGGGATCTTTAAACTGTTGCAATAGCTGAGCACCACTATTAGCACTGTGAACCACAGAGAAAGCACAAGATAAGGTGCCAGCTGATGCTGCAGGCTGAATACGAAGGTTGAACAGACACTTATGACCAACACAACGAGGACGATAAACTGGTAGCGTTGTACGGTCTCTAATACAAAGGAGCTTATTGTGGCTACTAAAATGACAGTGTCCGAAAAGAGATTTAGCAGCAACGAAAGCAAACCCATATAGTGCAATCCGTATAGGGTTACCAAACTGATGATAAATATAAGAACCAGTTTCCAGTTTTTAATTATCAATGTGCCCAAATAATCGGATAATTTTGCAAACAACGAAATAGGAAGAAATAAAACTTGTAGAACCAACGGCCATCCGTTGTTTAATCCCTTTGTCAGCCAGTCCTCCAGCGTTTTATGCAGGGTGTATTTGAATGGGAAGAGAAAAGATCCACATAAAGCACCCCACACCAAAGGTTTAATGAACACCTGCAGCACGAAGTAGGTACTTGCAGCAACCACACATATCACTCCAAACACCACAAAAGTGAATGTCGTGTAAAGCGCTTGTTTTAACGGTTTCTCGTGACTTGGCGGAAATAGGTGAGTCACACTGTCCAATAAAACTGACGGTTGCCGCGTAAAACGGCGTGGGGTTGTCACAGTCTCGGACGCCATGTTTCAGTAATTTACATAATTTTATTCAGTCCTAAAACAAAACCTTGTAACATAAAAGTATGTAATGAAAATTCAAATTCATGTATAAGCACATCAACCAAAGGATAAAAATGTAAACCAAATTTTATAATAACAAATTGGTTGTGGAGCACAGTTTCATTTTGGAAAAAATCACTAGGCCTACCAATCCTTTTTTTTTAAGTGGAACTATATCATTGTACAGTACATACCTTGCATGAGTGGGGGACTAAGACACAATGAAATATTCAATGCGTAAATTTGGACATATATATACATACTGGACAACATAATCCCAATGTTATAACTTTACACATATAATGTGATCCTTTTTCACTGATTTAGCATAAATTGAAATTTTACTAGATAAATTCAAACTGCAAGCACTGTAAATTTTTTGTATACATATGTCCACCCAATTACATTTAGCTAACTCCACCATTATACCAATTGATTGTGCATTAACAGGCAGGTTGAAAGAGAAATGTTAAACATCAAATGATACTTGTTGTATAATTACACTTATCACAATTGACCACAACAGTTTACCACCGCACATAAATCGTAAAATAAAGGGCTCAAAAAATGCTTAAAAAATACAGGAACATAGTGAATATATTACTTAGGGAGGCTGCCAGAAACAGCTTCTTTTGTTTGATAACTTTTGGAGACGGATCTTCTAAAAGGTCGAACACACCACAAACACATGCGTTGAATTGCGACGGCCGCCATAAAGAAAATCAGTTGACGGTTTAACTTTCGCCACTCTTTGTCATATTTTCGCAACATTGGTTCGTTAGTATGGAGGAAGTCACGGTGAAACACCGACATGTCATCTGGATCGACCGTTGGGGCAGGCTGGCCTGAGTCTTTGCGAAACCCACGCTTTTCTAGAAACTTCTCAACAAATTCCTCTCTGCTTTTTGAATAATTAATGTGGAGTTGTTTCCACAACTTGATGTGCCATTGCTGGGATTCCTCTCTCAAGTCCTTTAACCGCGTCTATAATTTCGTGTCATCTGACAAGCGCTCACAGAGTAGGGGACGGATGTTTTGAGTCCTTATAAGCTTTACCAACGTAAACAGTATTTCTTTGACATACACCTGCAACCAGGTTGGCATCTTCTTCCAATATAACATGCTAGAACTTTACGCAAAGCCATTCAATTTCTTTTAGTTATTTTTAAATTGCTTGCCACTATAGTAAAAATGACATGAAAATAAAGTTAACACAAGCATATTAGATTATAATTATCAATATTGTTATATCTGGATCTGAATAATGTTAAGTAGTAGTCAATTTAACCATCTTAACTAGATGTACCAGTACATGGGTTAAGAACAAATGAGAAAATATTTTTTTAGATCAAGTAAACGATGAAGTAAATAACAGATATCTCAAGATTAGACTTAATTGTAGTTTAAATGAAATATTAACATCCAATCATTTACTGAACTTTAATAAGCCGACTAGCTCAATAAAATCATGCTGGGCTGGATATATAGTGTTTAGCGTCATTTGTTGTATAAATTCGTGGAACAACTTTTTCTTACAACTCATAATGACATAAAAAACAGCTTTCTTTTTTCTTTTTTTATAAGATTTCTTTTAATAAGTGTCGGCAAATATAAAAACTAAAAAACAAACAATTAAGTCACTAAAAACATGAATAATAAAGTTGACGGAAAATGCACAGGAACTAAACCATGCAATTTAAGTAGTGATTAACACTTGTTACATATATATTTGACCGCCATTTCAGTCAAAGGGTCGGAGTATCGAAACTGGTTTCAAGCTAGTTAGTTTATCCCTAAACCAAGGCACTTAGCAGACATCCCAAACATATCAGATAATTGGATTATAATATACTAAAACTGAATAAATTTCGTAATAATACACAACACACTGCAATAGCTCTTGTAACCGAGCGACGAGAGGTAATACAAGATTTCCTGTGTGATAACACCCCTTACATTTTTCTATTCCCGCGGTTAAAAATCCACATATAAATTACCGTATTACTGTTATTTTGTACATATAAATTTTCTATTCTTTATACACATGAAGTATCTTTGATATCCTGTACATAAAATGAATGCAGTTGCTTTATATATATTAATTACTTATGCTATCTAAAATATCCTGTGTTTAATCAAGATAAGGAGGCGCCAAGACTAGTTGGGTTTTATCAATACCTCCTTGACCTTTAAGTTAGAAAGTAATTTTTTCACGAATTTGGAGTTACTACTTTCTTATGTGTTATGTGTATTTATTGGTACTTAAAAGTCCAACAATAAAATGAATTATCAATTAAATATCCTACCTTTCCAATAACAAAATAATCTAAACGTCCAAAATTTGTTCTAGTATATGTTATAATCGTTGCTATTTTAATGTAAACAGCGATAAAGTGTACAGCACTACAAGTACTTTAAACAAACAAATAAAACAATAAACGCAAATTAACTTTGTAAAGGCTTAAAGGTCACTCATCGAACTTATTATTAATAGAACACAAACATTACTTACTAAAAATTTATAATGACACTGTATCTTACTACATCATTTCCACAACGAAGAACTCGTCTTTTTGATGAATATTACTAACATTTGACGTAAACGAAAAACAAAGTCACACAATTTGACGACATTAAAAATATCTATGAGTCTAATTTTATTGTTCAGGGGAATTCCCAGGTATGAACCACGAAATAAAAATGCATAGGCCAGTGGTTCTCAAACTTTTTAGAGTAGGGACCCACTATTAATTACCACAATTTATGGCGACCCACTTAACTTTATATATAGTTGTTGTAACATGTGTGAGAGATTAAAGGTTCAATGACCTGAGGTCATGTGAAGATTACGCCACGATTCAAGATTGTGTGATGTAACAATTATGATAATTTTCCCTTGATTTTTGTATAGGAAATAGCCAGTATAGTTAATCAGAGGTTTCTATAACTTTTCATGACCCACCAAGATTCCTTTCGCGACCCACCGGTGGGTCGCGACCCATAGTTTGAGAAACGCTGGCATAGGCTGTTCACCAAGATCGTTTTCGTATATAATTTTGTGTAGTTAAACAATTGACCACACGACGTATATAATTGCATTTGTTCAAGAAATATAGATTTTACGGAAAAACTAAAGGAAAGTAAAAGAGGAATGGACAAAAACTAAAGGCTAAAATTTAGACTAGGTCAGTAAAGTTAGTGTTAGTGCTGGGGTTAGCCGGTTAGCGATAAAGTTACGTCCGATATTAAGCTTACTGTTGAAGATGCGAGATAGATTCCTATTATTTTTATGTGGGTTTTAACCAAGTCAAGTAATTTTAAAGAACTAAGTTAAACACATCAACACTGACTGTGTTATCCCACTGTTTATTGTCCAATTTCCAGTACCTCTAAATACTACAGGACCGTTTGGACCGCTTGGAGCGCTTAAATCACTTGGATCGCTTACTATACTTCGTAATTACAAAAGCCATGATAATAATGTTAGGGTTGGGGTTAAATTTAGTTCTGGGGTTGAGATTAGTGTTAGGGACAGGGTGAGAATTACTTTCCATAGCCTAGCAATATAAGGGATCCCAGCGATCCAAGCACTCCAAGCGGTCCAAGCGGTCCTGTAGTATTTAGATGCATCCTCCAATTTCTGCTCTTTCCGTTGTTCTCTTTCCCATTTTTAGTGTTTTTCCTTCACTCTTTTAATCTATGTAGAGTTACCCAAATTTAAGTTGACAAGATATCAGTTGCAAACAGAAAGGATAAATCAGATGTCACGATAATACTGGTAACCTGACAGAAAAGTGAAGAGGTATTCTAACAAATATGTACCCATGTCACTCAAAAGAAAATGTAAAACATTGCATATTAAAATTTAGTAACTTTTTATTACAATTTTAACATTTTCAGAACAGAACTAGCATTGGTTGTTTAAAATATAAGTGTCTTGTGTTGTTTTCTGTGCAGGCTGATCATGGGAAAATTTCATAAAAATATTCTTGTGGTTGGAATTAGTGGGTAGGTAGTTGTTTTTTTTTCAATTTAGTTTTGCTGTTTTGTTGGGGTCATCGTAGAAATATATAGGTACACTTATAAATTATATTCATTTGTGGTGCAGTGGTAAATACAAAATGATGAGTTATTTTTTTTGTACAGGAAAAGAAAATTTAAACAAACAAAATTAGAAATGATAGGAAAAATGAATTTGTTCCAACAAATTCACATTTGAGATTATTTTCGCTTTTCTTGTTTCACACTAAAGTGCTTTAAGTTATATAATCCAATACTGATAGAGATTGTTATATTAGAAAAGGGAAAAACTTTTCATGTCAATTTCCATCTCAGGCGTGATAGTCGAGATTAAAAATGTGAAATTTGCAAAATCTAAATTAACGACTTTGACCGATTGATAGAAGAGTTTTTCTATTAACTTTGGTTACACAAAATACCATTCACACGTCGATTGTTTGATTGTCCACATAATATAATCAACCGCTCACAAGTTAATTGTTTGAACTATATATTATGTAATTAGGGCTGTGCATTGGTTAACGGTTAACCGTTTTTCACGCCTACAACTGCACATGATAACAATATAAGTAATAAAGGTGGTTGTTCTTTTTTGAAGACCGCGTAGTTGAATTGCAGTAGGAATAAGTGATGGTACGAGTAACATTCAAGGCCTAGAGATCGTATCGACTTGGTATGATTTTGTGGTCTTGGCGTTGCTAACCGCAGCACCGATTTTTTAAAGATTTATGGCGGTGTTTATTGCTTTGATCGGCGGTTTGACCTAGGGTTACGTTGACCTAGATTCAATACAGGACCACTGACGCACTCCCGCGCGCGTTTTTCCCATGTTCTTCCCATTACTAAGTACTAGCAAGAGAGAACACTAGGCTAAACATCGGTTAACCGTTTTTTTTTTCTTTAATCGGTTAACCGTTAAAAGAATCTAGGTTCTTGCACAGCCCTATATGTAATACAACTGAAGATATATTATGTATAATAATATGGTCGTAAAAAGTATGTATAAATGAATAAAATCATTATAATCCTTATTAAAAAAATATTGATCAAAGAAGGGGACTACCTTTAGTTAAAATTAGTAGGGTTTTTAGCATAACATGTTTTTGTGATTGCATAAACACTGTTATCAAGACATATTTTAAGACGTATTTTATGCAAAGTTTCCCTAATGAAATAATGCATATGTGGTACGATAATCGGAATACTCTTTTCGCTTCGTTGTATTGCGATTATCGATATATCGTTGCACCCCTAGTTTTACCTTGGTTTGTACAGACTTTACGTCACATACAAAGTATTTACTCTTGTATGTTTGCACACTTTAATATTTGCTTTGTACACCCTCATGATCTTCGAAGCCATAGACCTATTGATATGGTTGTGTTGTGTTATAAGTATCATATTAATTTCACAACAGACTTTTATTAGAAAAGTCATTCATCCTTAATTGTTGAAGATAAATTATTAAGTTCGATAATAGAAAATACTAAAAAATGTAAAGCTGATAATTACAATTTATCATTTATAGTAAACTTTAGAAATCAAATTTTAAAATATGATATAAAACTAGTATAATGTATTAGATCTGCAGGCAGATTTTTACATATTTTTTTTATTTTAAAGTTTTATTTGTGCTCTAAATGGCTTTGTTCAACACGCCAACTAAATCTCAGTTGATTCAAAACGCCGGCAAGCAGATTGACAGCCTTGTATTTCTGGCTCTTAATGTGAACGATATTAACAATGGATGGGTTGTGGAAATCAGTTTGGTTGCTGTGCAGATGGCCGAATTACGCAGAAAACGGAATGAAGAAAATAAAATCCCACGAATCGTGGACAAATTGACTTTAAATATCGATCCTGTTGTATTGTGTGAGCCACATTTATGCTTTACGTCGAAAACAAGTAATTTCCTCATTAAAGAAGCAACAAAAAAGTGTTTTGATCACGATGTTTTTAAACTTATCCAATTATTTCTGCAAAGGCAGTACGGCCAAGTTTGTTTGCTGAGTCACAGTGGTTTCCGGCACGACTTTCAAGTTTTACAGCTCGAGTTGGATCGGTTGGAAATGTCCCTTGGCCTTGTCAACTCGTTGGAGATATGGTGTGCAGATTCATTGTGGACATTCAAGGAAATGGACAGCCGTGTTGAAGGAAAATCAGTGTGGAAAACTGGGGCGTCAATATTAGATATGTTTTCATACACATTGAGTAGTCTCTACACGAGGTATCTTAATCAACCAATGAGTGTTCAACAAACTGCCGAGGAAAGAAATATTTGCTTATTAGAGTTGGTTTGCAAAACTCTGGACCCGTTTCTGGAAAATATTTGCTGCAAGAAGTTTGCCTTCGTTAGCCGTGCCAACCGGAACTTCCGGTGTCAGCCAAACAATGGCCAAGTTATTCCAATCAATGATTCGTTATTGGAGGCAGAAAACGGTGGAAAAATGACACAAACTTACATATTCCTTGACCTCGAAACTACTGGGCTTGTTAAGCCTAAGATAACAGAGATTTCTATGATCGCCATTCACGATAGTTCAATGAAAAGTGGATCGATGGATAAACTTCCTCGTGTACAAGATAAACTGCTCTTGGTGATCGAACCGGAAAAAGAGATTAGCCCGAAAGCGTCAGAGCTTACTGGTCTTACTAATGCTAATATCAAAAACAGCTTTAAACTTCCGTTCGACTCTGAAACTTGCCTTGCAAGTAGGCATTTTATAAAACGACAAAGTGGACCTGTTTGCCTAGTGGCCCATAATGGCTCCAGGTTTGATTTTCCCATTCTGAGGGAAGCCTTGCAAAGGTTGTTGGGCCCAGTTCAGTTTGGTCAGGTATACTGCTCTGACACTCTGACTTGCTTAAGGAGTTTACAGAAAATACCAACGTCGATTTTTTTCGAACTTCCATCGCTTAAATTGCAAGATGTGTATGCTTACTGTGGCCAAGACCACAGAATGGAGTGGCACACATCGGAAAACGACGCAGAGGTGTTGGTCCGAATTGTAAAACATCATCCTGAGATACTAACCATGCTGGACAGCATGAAAGTTAGTTTCATTTGAAAAAATTTGAATAGCTCGAATTTGTCTTTTTATCGAATTTAAATTTTCAAATCCAATTTGTTTTTTTGTCTTTTCAAATCATAGTTTTTTGGATTGGAAGCGAACCAACAGCAGATGATTTGTGTCATTTGTAAGGCAATATTTTGAAAGAATGAGAACAAAGTACAAAATTATGTTATTTAGCCTGTTTGGTTATTAATGCAGAATGTAACTTATATTATAATCAACTTTTAATAAGCATTCTGTTCAAAATTCTGTCATAATTAATTGTTCGATGTTTATATTATTGTCAAACACATTTTTAGCTAATTTTTGTTGTTTAACTATGCAGTTTTTGTAATGAAAATCATTTTTACACGCCATACAACTTATACATTATGACAACTTGTTGTAAAATGTACCTTTTTATAATTTCCTTTTTTATTGTTGCCAAACTTCCAGAGAAGAATTCTTATTATTTCAATTTTTTCTGTTTTACCATTGTATCATCTGTTTTATAAAAATGGAATTATAAATAATATTTATTTGTTGTACAGAGAGATTTTTACTAGCTTTGCTATTGTACTGTTTGTTTTAAATGATCGTTATATACCATCCTTTGCTCAAGCACTACCCAATACCCTTAACTAGGAGGGGATAGGATATTCCTATTTATCCTCGTGAATGGGAAAACCAAGGGGGTTTACACACGGGCAAAGGTTAGATCACCTCGCGCCCACCCTCGGGGTTATCGGAGCTATTTCAGTGTTGTATAATTGAGACATTCCTTCAATTTGGTAGAACCCATTAATTCGCTGGGTTCAGGCAATGTCTGTTAAGTGCCTTGCCTAAGGACACAACTGACTAGCTAGTGACCAGTTTTGAACCTGCAACCTTTCGATTGAAAGGCGAGGCATTTCGGCTAACAAGCACTGCTAAACCACCAAACTACCGGGTGGAACAGCTACTCTTAACAGGTTTATTGCCGTTGCATAATTTTTTATTATGTTGTCATATTTATGGTACATAATCCAGTTATGTCGATAGATTTATTGTGGTTATACCTGCACTATAATTCAGCTCTGGTGATTTGATTTTAAATTGTTCAAATAAATTTGTCGTATTGTGTTAATCTTTAACTTTTTACATAAATATTTGATTCGTCTTTGCCGGTATAGTGATGATGACAGGTTAGGAATAATTTTGATGCATTATGTGTGACTTTGGATTTAAAGGTATTTTCATCAAGTATTCCTGATATACCAATATATATCATCATAAGATCCAAGTACATAAGGATTAAAATGTATTGTACCGACCAGTTACTTAAAGGTTAATGTTAATATTGATTTAAGTAAATTAAAAAATTTAAAGAAATTATTCGTTTTTTTATTAGGATTAATGGCACAATTTCCTCTATATCAGGGGTGGGCAACATACGGCCCGCGGGCCGGGTCCGGCCCGTGAAGGGATTTTGACCGGCCCCCAGACTGTATCTAACAATAACCTGTAATGTGGCCAGGGTCCGGCCCGCTGTCTGTATCCAACCACACACTAATGTGGTTTGACGCATCATTCCTAAAAGTTGGCTATCGATCTACTCTTACCGCACTGTTAATGCCAGCTAAATTGATTTAGTCGTACCAAAGTATTTTTTACAAAGGTTGGCAAAAAAGCAGTATATTTTCTGTATGATCAGAGATCAGTTGCGTTAGTAAAAGAGTGCAACATTTGTCGTCATTATTTGATGTAAAGTATGGCAATAATTTAGTAGATAAATATGTGGACAAGTTATTGAATATTATTCATCTAATAATCCGGCCCACCAAGGACTTTATTTTCGCACATCTGGCCCGCTGACTAGAGAAGTTGCCCACCCCTGCTCTATATGTTATAGCATGTGCATTTACTGCAGTGTTTTAATTCTTCATGACTGTAACTAAAAGTAAAAAATGAAATTTTATGTTTAATATGCTCTTTTTATTATACAGAATATCAAATGGCGGAAAAACAACACTAACGGATAGATTAAAAGAATATTTAGACTCGAAACAAATTACAGCTGTTGTTATTCACCAAGATGATTATTACAAGGTAATTAATCATGTTGACAATCTTTTTAGAAAATTCCTGACATTTTGTCATTTTCGATAATTAGGCTTATTGGCTTTATCCGTTCCTCCATCATTAACAGGAGGAAGCAGATGTTCCTGTCGATATTGAAACTGGAATTCACAATTGGGAAAGTAAGTTGGGAGTATCAACCTGTCAAGTGTCAATCATGGTGATTAATAAGTTGTGGTATCAACCTGTCGATCATGACTGTGCAAAATAACCAACCATTACTATGGATAAATCATTTTATATGGATTTCGCTAATGAATTATCCCACAACTCCATGGATAATTCCTTTTAAACTCATTTCCTTTAAAAGTTATTCATCGATTAACTGTGTAAATCTTTCATTACAGATTACTTATTAACTGGGATAGAGTTGTCACTTCCACGAAATGCTATTAAAAGGTTTAATAGTGTTTAAATATTTTCTCCTAAAGTTTTAGAAGCATTTCATGGAGATGCATTTGTGGACGACATCAAGTCTGCCTTGAGCAAACTCAAATCGCTCATGGAAGATGATTTGAAAGATTCAGAGATTGACCAATTGAAACAAAGAAATGCTGTGCTCATAGTAGAAGGAATTCTCCTTTTTAACCAAACGTAAAAATTTATGATTTAAGATGAGTTTTTCAGCATGAATGGGAATCAAAGAGCGTTATAACAATCGTCGGATTACCTCGCGCACACATTCAGGTTATCTGAGCTATTGCACTGTGTTGTATATAATAGAGCCACTTTAATTTTAGTACAGCCCATTAATTCACTGGGTTCAAGCAATGTCCTTGCCCGAAGGACACAATCGACTTTCCATTGAATGGTTGCAGTTGCTCATCTATTTCAGTTGACAGTCCATTGTATTACCAGAATGAGTTAACATGCTGATGACTTCCTTATTTAATTACCATCTTGGGCAATACGATGACATAGGATATCTTCATAATCTAAAGGTTTCACCTTAATAACATCACTTTCACACAGATTGATTAACGATGTGGCTGATGTAAGATTGTTTCTCACGTTACCATTTCATGAAGCGAAAAGAAGAAGAGAGTAAGTGTAGATTTTTTTTGTTTTTAAGGTTAGTCAGTTGAGAGAATGCTGTAGTTGTGGTAATTAAGGATATTATTGTGATCCTAATTAACTAAAGTCTCTTTTGTAACTGTTATGTCATGTTGTGTAAATTTATGACCTAGTGGACTAAGATCAGGTATTTATACTCTGGCCCCATATAATTTTAATGAGAACCTTGTGCTTTTGACATCCGCCTGTTGTAAATCACAATAATGCTGGTTTGATTTAATCCGTTTTGTAATGGGTTAAACCACCAGCTAAAAGTTTAAAACTAGCAAACAACAGGTGGGGTCCATAAGAAAATCAATGTAACAGCCGTTTTATGAAACTTTTTGATTAATGTGTTGAATTTAAACTACAACATTGTCTCCCATTTTATTCAACAAACATTAATAAGACCAAGCGGAAGGCTATTACCCTTGTTTCGTTGAGCTTTTTTTAACCCACAGATATGTATATTTCCTAAAACCTTAAAAATCATTTCTGTTGTTTACAAAACAGTGCAATAGTTTCCTTAATGTGGGTGTAAAGTAAAACCGTATATTGTGGTTTCTCATTCATGGGGATTAACATGAATATCCATCATCAGTCTACGTGTGTACGAACCACCAGATGTAGATGGAATGTTCGAGCTGCTAGTGTGGCCGATGTACGTGAAGCATGTTGCTGAGATTGATGGGATCCATAAGCTCAGCGGGTTGCAAAGTAAAGACGAAGTGTTCAACACAGTGCTGGGTGATATAAGGCAGGCGTGGGCAACATACGGCCCGGCCAGTGAAGGGATTTTAACCGGCCCATAGACTGTATCTAACCATATCCTGTAATGTGGCCCTTGCATTAGTGAATAAATATGTGGTTAAGATATTAAATACTATTCATGTAATAATCTGGCCCACCAAGGACTTAATTTTCCCACATCTGACCCGCCGACTAGAGAAGTTAAAGGCAACCTCTAATCTTATACCTCAATTTCACTTGGTTTACATACACCTATCCATTTAATATTTTGTTTAAAATAAAGTATAGCATCTTGTTAACTTCTGCAGTAATTTACAGGTATTAAAGGTGTTTTATATTTGGTATTCAATTGTGTGGATTGATATATCCATTGAAAATTTTGTTTCAAATAATCTATAACACAAAATATTTTTTGAAAAATCATGGTGTCATATATTTTGCTTTTGTTGCAAGAAATAGTTTAAACTAAACTTACAGTATTGTTGATGAAATAACACCACTGAAATATTGTATTAATTGTAAAATATTACCGTATTTTACGATTTTGTTTTAGTGTTTTATCTGATCCTTCCTAAAGTGTTTATGAACATAAATTTGTGTTTAAATTTATATACCGTATTTACTCGATTGTAAGCCGCGGCTTATAAAGTTTTTCTTTCCATCATGTTTGCAGCTTAAATTCAGGGGGGGCTTACATTTAAGGGCGGTTTACATTTTTTGTGCTTGGGGATTTGTTGCTATGCCAATATGGTATTTTGTCTGATGCTATGTCTTCCACTGTCTAAACAAGGAAGTTGTAGGAACCGATACAGTAAATGTGGCTTACATTAAACTTACAATCAAGGGCGTCTAACAATCGAGTAAATACGGTATTTGACAATGTTACATTAAGTAAAATAATAAGTTCTATCAATAAATTGTTACAACATAGGCTTACCCTGTTGTAAAACTGTCATCTTGTCAGAGTTTGTAATGTGTTTTATATTTTCAATTTTGGTATATTTCAATAAAAGTGATTTGGAAGAACTGGAAGTTCATGTCAAACCAAATACAAATAACAACATTGTACGCAAATTGAACACCGCCGTGTAGATATTGCGTTTTCAAACGTTTTATCGAGTATTTACATACTACTTTAGAAAACAAGAACATTATTTGAACAATAATAAAAATAAAACTCTTCCCAAGTCGGAAAACTTGTAGTTAAATTGACAGGGAAAGCAATATGTAAACACTATTGAAGAGAGAGATTAGAAAAAAAGGCAAAGTAGTTACCAAAAAGTGCTTTCGATATAACATGGGGAAAAAATGTAAAATTTGGTGAAAGCATTTCCCCCATGTAATGGTGGCATCTCTACCTTCTAGTTGTGTAGTTTCGAAATATCTAATTAGCTAGTGGGTTAGCTCATCTACCATCTGAAACTAAATTGCAGACTCAAAACGAACCACTGGATATTGTCGGTTGTGTTCTTGGTCAAGACACTTAGCAGAGGTTTGAGCAGTGCATTATTAAGTTAAACTGAAAAGTATAACACTGTCTCCATTTTATTCCACAAATAGAAGCAATGCCAAATACGAGGCAATTACCTATGTTATAATAAGGTCTCACCCATGGAGGTCCTATTACGTGGACTTCTTCAACATAATGGTGCTAAAGACAACACTTAAGGAAGCTACCTGGGTGGGTGTTGGATAAAACGGGGTATAAAGTTAGCCTGCTCCTGACTGGCTATTACTGGTTCCTGCGAATGCAGATGTTGGGTGTTGGGGTCAAAGTAACGTTGGTTATGCGGAGTGGTGTTCGTTCGTGGCGGTTGACGCATTTGGATTACGTTTCCCCCGCTGGGTTGGTATTCTGACAGCTGGGTTGGTAGGTACATTCGGTTCAACGCTGTCGGGTCATTTGGGGCCGTGTGACGAATGGGTGGGCCGTGGTAGTACGATCCACCTAGTTGTAGATTCACCAACTGTTGGTTATCAGGAATTTGAAGGTTTGGCGCGTATTGGTGCTGCATGTGCTTGTCCGGGGTCAGCCGTTGCGAGGTTGGAATGTTGGAGAGTTTCTTGTCATTGGGGTTCGGGGGGTTCCCCCATGTCGGGGGCTCGGTACGGGGTAGTCTCATCAGCACCGAGGCGGCGGCCTCTTCTAAAAGGTCAACCGGGGTCGGATAGGTTGGGTGAAAGCTTTCGCGGTAAGTGTTTACCCCAGGGTGACCTTGGTAATGGGTCTCCGAGGGCATCACACCCGGCGTTATAGGCTGTGTATCCCGATATTGTATCGGGGCTTGGATATTTCGAGTTCTGACCGAGCTTTGTGTGTTATACTGCGCAGGGTGAATTGGGAACTGCATCATTTTGACCCCAACATTGTGGGGTGTGGTGGGGGCGTGGTGTGAGGTGGGTAAGTTGCTTGCGGATGTGGAATGGTTCAACACCCCGCTGGGTGAGTTTGCGCTCAAGTTCCTGTGGACTTTTCGGTTAAGTTTAACACTGGAGGCCCTGGACGATCCTGAGGGGTGCGGAGACCCCCTAGATGGTGTTGCTTGGTGGTGGGGGGATCTGGATGAGGTGGGTTGGTGGTGGGGGGATCTGGATGAGGTGGGTTGGTGGTGGGGAGATCCCCTGGATGGGGGTGGATGGTTATAGGGGTTGGGGTGTTCGGTTGACATTGATCTCCGCACGTTTGCGGCGCGATGTTGAGGTTTCATTGAGTTGGATTGGATTTGTGGGATGTTAGGGATCGAGTTCTGGTTCTTCCTCTTCCCAGGGACCTTCATCTTGGAGTCGTTGTTCCGGATTCGATCATTCTCGTTCGTCGCTGTTTCTACGAATAAGTAGCCCAAGCTGGCTGGTTTTGAGTGGGCATCTGTAAATACGAAGAGCAAGTTCAGTGATTGGGGGTGATCTTACCCCAGTCCTTGGCCCCATGTGGTAACATGCATCAACCACATGAGAAAATTTACACAATCCACAAAATCAACAAATTAAAAACCTTTGATTTGGGAGTAGTGGGGTAAAGTGGAATTTGGTTTAGGGGTGATTATTGGGGGTTTAGGTAGAGGTGGGGCTGTCTCACTGATGGCTTCTGCAATTTCCAATAATTCTGTTCCAAATGTATCTTCTGAAAGTTCTTCTTTTAACTTTTTACAAGTTTGTAAGAAATCTGTAAAACAAGAGATTTATAGGGAAGATGGAAAAACTAGCATTACAAGAACCTACGTCATTCTGACCTCTTACAAGTATTGTATAGGAGATATATCCTATAGGATATTCATGTTAATCCCCGTGAATGGGAAAACCAAGGGTTAACACACAGGCAATCGTCAGGTAACTTTGCGCCCACTGTCGGGTTACTGGAGCTATTGCAGTGTGTTTTGTTTGATAGATAGGCTCCTATAATTTTGTAGAACTCAGGCAATGTCCGTTAAGTACCTTGTCCAAGGATACAACCGACTAGTGACCAGTTTCGAATCTGCAACCTTTCGGTTAAAAGGCGTCGCACTAAACCGCCAGACTAAACAGTCGGACTAATGTTGCTTTAGATTTTAACAACCAATTTCACTGGGTTGGAAGAAAAGTTTAAACTGATGCTCTTACCGTCTGTATCTTTGCAAGTCGTAGGAATAAACACGGGAGTGGGAACAGGTACAGGGACTGCACAAGGAACTGGGACGTCTTGGGTGACATCTTGGTTGGGACAGGAACATATACCGGCATCATAAGTGGGAACAACAGTCTGTAGTTGCCGGCTGG
>CH003407.1:1349614-1371021 GCA_000149265.1 Ciona savignyi | reverse complement strand
TCCATCACAGGATTGAAATTATACAATTTTGAATGTTTAAAGCAGAATTCATCAATATGATTTGACAACAGACAACCTTTACCATTAAAACTACAACTGTTGTTCCGATGGCGATTTTAAGTAAGAACCCCTTCTGTGTGCAATGTCTGTAAGACTATCACATCAAGTATCGATCATAATTTTAAAGAATTAAACAAAAATGTCCAACCATAAAAACAACACAAAAATAAACCGATTGATGTACTTGAAAATCACCTACCGGTCTGGGATGGTTTGACCCATTGGTCAATGAAAGTGAGGGTTTTCACGGAGCGAGTAGTCGGTGCTGCTTGGACCGATTTTTCGTTCGCTTCATTTTCACCGACTTGGATTTGTTTCGTGTTTCGCTGGAAATAAGTTATAGAATTAGGACAGGGTACGATATTTAAATTTTTTCCTCAAAATGGGAAACACGGTATAACACGGACAATTGTGAGATTACATCGTACCCATCGTATGGTTATCGGAGCTTTTGCAGTATATTGTATATGACTAATGTGTAGATACTGTTTGAGTTTGACTCATTAATCCTTTCACTAATGGTCTTCGACTGTCAAGGAGATCAATGACAAAAAAGACCAATGAAGTTTATTTTACAGAATTGCTGTGTTTGCTGACATAAACTATCCACATTATGACCCTTAGTGTTTATAAACGTGCACGGAAATACTTACAGACTTGCAACACTGGAACTATGAACAATAAATGGCAAAGCAAATACCTTTAGTATTTTAACTTTTTTGACATCGTCACGCTTGATAACATGACATGGATGGAGCTTGGTAGATGAAGTGCCGTGGATGAATTTTCTTTCCTTCACCATTTGCTACAGAACATTATAGGTTATATTGTATAAGTTGTAAGTACATGGTGTCGCATCTAAATGCAAATTCTATCAACATCACATGAGCACAGTCCAGTGACAGAATCTATTGAAGAAGGTGTTTTAAATAATTTTTATTTTAATCAATTTAACCTCTGGGTTCACTAAACACACATTAGATTCAGAACAAAAATGACATGCAGTCCTATTAAACTAAACCTTTGATAAAGTTTCAGAAAAATCTTCGACACGATGGAGCATAGACAGCAATGACAAATCCGAATCTTCCTCCTAAAAATAATGTTTTAATATTTACACTTGCCTGTGTATAAAAGTATCTGTTTAACATCCAAAACACTTATCCTATGTTTAACATCCGCAACACTCATTCCATGTTTAACATCTGGAACACTCATCCCATGTTTAACATCTGGAACACTCATCCCATGTTTAACATCCGGAACACTCATCCAATGTTTAACATCTGGAACACTCATCCCATGTTTAACATGTGGAACACTCATCCCATGCTTAACATCTGAAACACTCATCCCATGTTTAACATCTGAAACACTCATCCCATGTTTAACATCTGGAACACTCAACCCATGTTTAACATCTGGAACACTCATCTCATGTTTAACATCCGGAACACTCATCCCATGTTTAACATCTAGAACACTCATCCCATGTTTAACATCTAGAACACTTATCCCATGTTTAACATCTGGAACACTCATCTCATGTTTACCATCCGGAACACTCATCCCATGTTTAACATCTGGAACACTCATCCCATGTTTAACATCCGGAACATTCATCCCATATTTAACATCTGGAACACTCATCCCATGTTTAACATCCAAAACACTTATCCCATGTTTAACATCTGGAACACTCATCCCATGTTTAACATCCGGAACACTCATCCCATGTTTAACATCCGAAACACTTATCCCATGTTTAACATCCAAAACACTCATCCCATGTTTAACATCCGAAACACTCATCCCATGTTTAACATCCGAAACACTCATCCCATGTTTAACATCCGAAACACTCATCCCATGTTTAACATCTGGAACACTCATCCCATGTTTAACATCCGAAACACTCATCCCATGTTTAACATCCGGAACACTCATCCCATGTTTAACATCCGAAACACTCATCCCATGTTTAACATCTGGAACACTCATCCCATGTTTAACATCCGGAACACTCATCCCATGTTTAAAATCTGGAATGGAACACTTACATCAGAGCTAAGTTTAAGAATTGGTCTCTTCCGCTTCGTAACCTGAAGAGTTGGTTCATCGTCCTCACTTTCTGAACTCAATAATCTCAACATTTTTCTACCTTTATTGTCATGCTGTTAGCACTATAGAAAGGAGTTTGTTAGACATTTCGATGTATTGAGTTGAAAGAACGGCCAGGTTAAATTATTCTGAACAGCTGGACACCAATTCATGATGAATTTAAGTATCATCTTCACAATATATATTAGCCTAGTTCTTTAATATGCTATAAGCTAATTAATAATCGTATCAATCCTTTGTTTATCTAAACAACGATTAGGTTAAGTATCCATATTATACCATGTACTTGTACACAAAAATGCTAATTTTGTAATACTAGTTTTAATGTATGCCTGGCCAGAAACCAACTGTAGTTCTAAAGTCTTAAACAAAATGTTAAAATGGACAACGTATGCCTAATTTGCAACTTGATTAATAAGTTGATAAAGGTTATCGTGTAATGGGGGTTATAACATCAAGATCTTGTCTGCTCTGATTTCCCCACAGGATATACAGAGGTTGACATTATAGGGTATTTAAAACTGTGACATTTGATTTATGTGGTTAAATTTTGACAATTATTTTTTAATTAAAATTTGAATACTACCGCTGTGCTGTATAAACGCGTACTGTCGCTGTGGAGTGTAAACTTCAAAAATGTGTTGAAAATATTAAACAGTAGCTTTTATATGTATGTAATACTTTACACATAAGAGGATTAACATATCTTTGTGTGTGTGTTCAATAAACCTGTCATGTGGTTTTTGCGCTTAACTTGCATTTCAAAAACGCATCATACACGAATTAATAAAATCATAACAGTAAATAACTCATGAACAAGGCAAAGATAAACAACAGAAGTAACATGTAGTATTATAGAATATTTCTATTTCGTTCCTCATTTTTATTCCCGGGAAAATACCAAAAATAACTTAAAATGGAAAGTCATCAATATTTTATTATTTAAATAATTTAAAATAATTGGTTTTAATAAATACGTTTTTTTAATCATTTTTTTCAATTTGCAACTATAGTACGTGATTATAACAGATAAGGTATATAATAAAATTTTTGGTTTAAACCTACACGTACCAACTACGTCATAATTACAAAAACGCTTTTTAGGATGTAAAAAGTCTTTCGCTAATTATTGATTTGTTGATTTCCACGCTTTGTGCAGCCATGCGTGGCAAAAATCGAAATGCATTGTTGGTAAAGTTTAAATACCCGATAGTGCGACCAATCAGCGTAGAGGAAATGCATTCTTCAGCCAATCAAAATCAAGACGCGGTTTATTTGAGCGTCGGTAAAAATGAAGTGTTCTTGTGCAACTCTGCTCTATATTAGGAGGGTTATTGTTACATTTGAAGTCTATTTTGGAAATATTGGACTGTGTAGCACAGTATCAAGGTTGATATTGGTTAAGCTTATGTGCGAGGCCTTGGCGCTGAGATGTTTGTTTAAACAGAATGAATATTTTTGTAAGAATTGTTTTAATGTGAATTTTTCAGATTCCTGTTCTTTTACCCGCTTGATTTTGAAATCTGGATAACTTATGAACTTTTAGCCTAACTTCTTGTGAACCCACGAATTTAAGAGATTCCATATTCTATTTTTGATTACTTATTTGCTCGACTGCTACATACAACAAAATGTCCACTCTTGCAACCAGAGTAAACAGCCAAGTAAGAAGTCTGACACGGTAACCATTTTTTGTCATTACATATTTTATGGCTTCCAGGCTCAAGCTGGCAACCATGGTGCTATTATTAAGAAGAGATCAGCAGTACCTACCAGAAGACCAGCTTTGGGTACCATCAACAACCAGAAAATAACGGTTTGTTTTAATGAAACTATTTTCTGGATAAAATTGATGATTTGCATGTGTATTAAAAGCTATTGTTGTTTAAATTATTGGGTAAAAAGACCCAAGACAATAATAGTTTTCACAACTTTAAATATTTATTTTTAAGATGCTTCTATGCCACACTTTAATTTCTACGACTCAAATGTAAAACTACAAAACTATTAATGTCAAATAATACCCAAGTTGGGAACCCAATATATACAAATGAATATATAACGGTTTCATTTGTGGTACAATAACTAGTTTCTCCATCAGACGAGTAAGAGCTTACTTGATGCCAAATCGAAGACACAGCTTCCGAAGACCACCAGTAATGCACTAAAATCCTCTACAAATCTACCCACAAAGCCGCGCACAGTCCTACAAAAAAGTGTGCTGACCAAGAACTATGTAAACGCCATCAAATTAGAATCGCAAAAATCCAACCCCATCAAACCAGCAAAGCTTCAACAAACCACCGAGGTTCCCTCCATCAAAGATTCCCCCATGGTGATTGGCTCTCCATGCAAACAAACAGATGAACTCGCCAGCAACATTTTCGATCTTAAATTGAAGCCTGACGTCGAAGACATTGATGAGAATGACACTGAAAACCCTCAACTATGCTCAGAATTCGTCAACGACATCTACCACTACATGCTGTACTTGGAATCTGTTTCCCCAATAAATCGAAACTACTTGAAAGACACCGGTTTGAAGTCAAAAATGAGATGTATTCTTGTCGACTGGTTGATCCAAGTTCACCACAGATTTCAACTTCTTCAAGAAACTTTATACTTGACAATCGCGATTCTGGACAGATTTTTACAGGTAAAAACGTATTTTTTACAGGTAAAAACTTGTTGATTGCCTTAAAATAAGGATTTGTTAATTGGCTAAAATTAGGATTTATTAGGATTTTTTGATTGGCTAAAATTAGAATTTATTAGGATTTTTTGATTGGCTAAAATTAGGATTTGTTAATCACCATAAAATTAGGATTTGTTAATCATCATAAAAAGCAACCCAAATTACACAGGTACACCCTGTTCCTCGAGCAAAGTTGCAGCTCGCTGGTGTCACCGCCATGCTCCTTGCTTCAAAGTACGAAGAGATGTATGCTCCAGAGGTAAAATTTAAAATGTAAATATAATTCTCCCACAAACCCATCTTAATTATTCTAGGTAAGCGATTTTGTTTACATCACCGACAAGGCTTTCAGCCAAGCACAGATCCTTACCATGGAAATCTTAATGCTTAAAACGATCAACTTCAGCCTTGGACGGCCGTTGCCCCTTCATTTCCTGCGAAGAAACTCCAAAGCTGGACAAGTATGTCGATAGAAGTTTATATTTGATTGCAACAAAACCGGTCCTTGTAAAATGGTATCGTCTCTAATGCAAATGTTCTACAGGTTGATGCAATCCAACATACGCTGGCAAAATACCTCATGGAATTATCGCTGGTTGATTACGATATGTGCCATATCTCCCCTTCCAAGCTTGCTGCTGGTTCCTTGTGCCTTTCCATCAAGTTACTTGAAGATGCAGATTGGGTGATTAACTTTTACTAACTTTATACATTCATAAACCAATTTAATAATGCTTGATTAAACCACTTTTTAGTCCCCAACCCTGGAGCATTACAGCACCTACTCAAAAGAGGACTTGCTACCGGTCGTCTGCCATTTGGCGAAAAACCTTAAATCAGCTGAGAAAAGTTCATACCAGCAAGCAGTGAAATCCAAATATTCCAGTCACAAAATGTTGAAGATCGCCCAGGTTTGGCATTTTTTAGATTGTGCTTTCTAGTCGTGAGCCAAACTTATCATCATATTTATCACAGATTGACGAAGTTAAACAAGCTTTGGTTGGTGAACTTGCAGAACAAGCTGACATCCATAAATTATGAGCGTCAAATAACTCTAGCATCATCGCCGTGAAAATACCAACAAAACCTGGTTTCTGCTGATAGTCCAGCTTCCGTCGGATTGTGTACTTAGATTCTATTGTGTAACGATCGAAGTGTTTTTAATTGACTTTTTATCATTTTAGCCGCAACCACCTATTGTGTAGTGTCTGCTGTTGAGCTTTCAATGAAACTTTTTACCGGCAACTGTACATTATTGTATTGAACTTCTTGTTTTTAAATAAACTCTTAACCAATAGCAACCATTGGGCTGTGAGGTGGAAACTTAGTTTTATACGCAAAACGAGACTCTTTTCATGTAGAGAATAAAACGTCCTTCAACAAATGGTTTTGTCACCTAGGGATAGATTTTTAATTTGTACTCTTCCCCGTGTTTTAAAAGCTATTCAGCATGTAAACTAGTGTCCTGTGTAATAAATTTGTAACACTTTAACATTTTGTCATTATTGACTTTACATTGTCACCCAGCACTTGTTGAACAACAAATGCTTCAACCAGGTTAATAGTAATTTAATTATTGCACTGATAAAACACATGTTTGTTAAGTGCCTTGTTTGAGAATAACTAACCTGCTAGTGACAAGTTCTAACCTACAACCCTTCGGTTGAAAGGCAACAGAACAGACACGCACAAATCAGTTGGACAGGAAAGCACAATAGAAATAAAAACTAATAAAAGCGATTTTCAGTACACATCATCAAGGTTGTATGGGATGTATTGTTATGATTTTTGGTAGAATGTGTAACAAACACCATTTCAAATGTAATATTACAAACAGATATGATGCAACATTCAGGTCTTGTAAATAGGTCGTTAGCATTATATTTTGATAAATTTACTTCCTCTTGCTGACAGCTTAGCAACAACCACCACTAATGACCATCATCAATAGCTCCCAACTGAATTGTGAATGTAAACCATCTAATACAATCCCATCATTAAATTAGTCTGACTGCCTAGCTTGGTGGGTTGGCAAATCATTCAGTAAATGGTAGGTAGCAGGTTAAAAAGCAGTCACCAGCTTGTCGGTTGTGTTTTTGGAAAATGCACTTTACGGCCACTGCCTAAACCCTGCGCAATAATAGGTTCTACCAAATTAAAGAAATATTTTAATCATATACAACACACTTTAATAGCTTTGGTAACCCGACGGTGAGCCCAAGGACAATTGCTGTATGTTAACGCCAATTGTGTTTTCCCATTCACAGGGAAAAACATTAATATCCTATCGTAGTCTAGCCCACAGTTTTCCAGTAACAATTTCCTATTCATAAAAATCTCCACTTTTAATAAAAGAAATCACTTTTTAATTGACAAAATACTTCTAGTTGTCTCTCCATGTAAAAATATAAATAAGTTTCCTTCCACAGGGTTCATTCAGTGAAGTCCGCAGAAATCGCTGAGTGTTCCCAGGATTTCTTCTCACAGCCCACTAGGTGCAGTACTATCTTTGAAGAGGTTAGATTTCACAAAGATTCATTTATAAAAGTGATCCCTCTTTAGTTATGGGCGGTGAAAGTGATGGCATCATGTCCAGTCCTGGCACTGTTTCATCAATCTAGGATACAGGTATTTGGTTTCAATTCATGGCATATACTGAAGTGAAATCAAGAAAACAACAAAGTTTTTGTGATACTTGTGATTTAGGAACTTGATTTATAATAGGTTGCAGCGTAGTATATTGCGGTTAGCGTCCTTCATTGTTCAATTAAATGTTTCAATAAACAAATCCAAAAATATAGTTACGGAACAGGGCAGTTGTTTCCAATTTACCTGACTTCCATTTCTTTCAACATTTTCACTTTCTAAACGATACATCGCTGTAATGACAGTAGTAATTGATATTTCACGTAACATTGGTTATTCGCATTTACTTTGCCATACAGTTAAATCTAGTTACATTGCCAACTGTCGGGCCGAGGTAGTGGAATAGTAGACAGGATTCGTAAAACCACAACAGTATACTGTACTGTAAATGGTTTGATAGCGAGGTGGCAGAGTAAAGAGATTTGACTGAACAATATCCTATGTGGAGCACAATATGCATCCACCGAATAGGAATAGTCAAAACTCAGAAGAATACGGGCACCTGAATTCCGCTTCCAGGTCCCTTGATGTGGGTTCAATTGGGGTCATTCACATCAAACTTATAACACATTGCAATAGTTTCGGTACAGTAGGTATGTGACAACAGTAGGTATGTCATAATCTGGTAATTGCTGAATGCTGAATTGTTGTTGTTCCACACACAGAAATAAACCAGAGCATTGTAACACAAGGACTTGGTTGAACTGTGTTTATTCTTTATGTTTTTTAATTTTTTAACTGTTTTTATTTTTCTTTCAAGAAGGTCTAGCTTTGTTTTTATCATGTAATCAAAACTGGAATTAGCTAATTGTTAATTAGAACCAACTGATTTCAGCAAAATCAAAAGTTTGACTCACCAGATTCATCATCAGAGAACCCAGCTTCCTTTTCATTGTCATTCTCATTGTCATTCTCGAGATCAATTCCATCTTTACAAACGAAAATAAAAGCACTTAAATCACATTTGCTAGAATCAAAAAAGAATTCTGAAAAATCTCTTTTTCGCATCGAATTCAAATCTTTGCACTTAACAAAAGTCACTTGAACCCAGTGTATCAAATGTTTTAACTAAAGCAGTAGCAATATCTTATCGAAATACAAGGTAATATAATGATTGACTGTATTTTAATACCAATCTGATGATTGATTGACTGTATTTTAATATTTCAAAGCGCTTACCATAACCTTCTAATTTAATGTTTACCTACTTCTTCCACGCAACTGAGAACAAAGCGCACAAATATATCCTTCATTCCTTCTCACCTTTTGTAATCACAGTTGTCTGGAAATCGTCATCTAGAATTGACATCCCGGATCGAATTTTTTTCAAACATGTCTGTAAACATGATTTTTATGTTCAAAACAAATCTGAACACACAAAAGGGAGCCTTCACACATAGGTAATTTTCAAGTCATCTTACGAATACGTAAAGACCCGAAATAGTCAACGAGCTTCTACTGTGCCTGCTATCAAATAAAGACTTCTTTTTCAACACAAAATTATCAATGATAATTGAATTGGTTAAAACAAAACATTGAAATAGTCCCCTTGCACCACCCTATACTTCATCCAGTTCCTAAACCTCTCTGTAACTCCATAGTGCAATCTTTAGAATAGGATATTTATGTTTATCCCCATTAATTGAAAAACCATGGGGGTTAAGCGGTTAACACATAAGCAATCGTCAGATCACCTCACGACTACTGTCGGGTTTCAAAAAAAGGTTCCAATACCTGGATTTCCTTCTTGTGTCCCAACGCCTCAATCTTCTCCATACAATCATCAAATGTGAATTTGGGGTACAGCCGATGGGCCCAATGCTCTAGTTTATTCATTATTATGTCCAAGTCCTCAAGCTGCAGAAGGTAACTTGGTAAATGTACTGAATGGGTTGGAAACATCTGTGTACGGTATGGGTTGAAAACGCCTTACGGTATGGGTTGGATTTGGAAACATCAAAATAATAGAAAACGCATTTTATTCTTCGGGGAGGCGGTGGTGCTGTAATATGTACATATTATATGCCACAATTAACCATTGTCTGCATGATGACCAAGTATATTTGGTTCAACATTGTTGTTGCTTATTTTGCTTATTTAATTTATTTCAAAAAAACAACATACATTTGGTACCAGTGCTAAATAAAACAAAAACGCAACAGGAAACTCAGGACTATCCTTAGGGAATAGGACAGTGTTGTATATTGTATAATGTACTTAAGAAATCTAGAACACTATATACATGTGAATTGGAATTAGAAAGTTAAGTTCTACAAAGTTTCTTCTTATTCAGTTTAATTCAGTTCAACCAATATTATAAATTTAGTAATAAATATTAGTAAATAAATTTTAGTAATAAATATTAGAAAAATAAATTTTAGTAATAAATATTAGTAAATAAATTTTTGTAATAAATATTAGTAAATAAATTTTAGTAATAAATATTAGTAAATAAATTTTAGTAATAAATATTAGTAAATAAATATTAGAAAAATTCGACAGTAAATAAATCTTTGTGTCATCATTCAAATGCAGGAAACGGAGTACAAGCAAACCTCATGTCCTTTTCCTTTAAACTTGAAATCTTCATAATAAGACTTCACTGCAGGAAGGCCTCTTGGTCCAAGTAACCTAATTAATAAAAAGAAAAAGGATCTAATATGTAAAAAAACAAGAAAAAACATCAAACGATACACAATTGCTGGTAAATAATAACTAATTCACTGGTGAAAAGTGACACATCTATTAGATTAGTGGCGGTCTATCAGAGGTGGGATTCCATTAGAGGATGGCGCTAAATTTTTCAAACCCTTCCTTTATAATGGCATTCTATTAGAGGTGGCGTTCAAATAAAGGGTTTTACATAAGCTTTTTAAATATACTAAAGCATATGAAATAATATTTGGGATTCAAAACTGTATCAAACCGTCTGGTGTCTAACTTGGGTCCCCGGTTTATCGTTCGTTTCTTCTTAGTGGAAGTTGATGCGTCATCCATATCAGCAACCTTTGTGCCATCTGGTTCTCCTGGGATATGGTTTTCATTCAACTTATTGTGGCAGAATTTATATTAAAAGCAAGTCAATCTATGTACTAAAAATTTCTATACTTGTTACAAAAAATCAAAATTAATAAGAAACCAGAGGCTTGATAAATGAAGGTTGTAGCCTTGGGCAAGGCACTTGGTACCCGTAATGGTCATGCCGAACCTGCTAGATTTACATGGTAATCTAGCACTGGATTTTTTTTTCTGCAGCGTTTACCACCAACAATTTGAAAACGCAACTATGGCCAAACTAAATTTCAGGTTTGTTTAGTGCCTTACTGTTTTGCTGGAGTGTCTTCCCACTATTTTATGATTTAATTTTCAGCTGTTGTCATACCGGTATTTGTTTCGGCATATATTTTATTTTTTTTATGTTTTTTAGTTCATGATGGCAAATGCTGCAGCAGAACAACAAAATTAAAATTAATTGATTAACTGCTATCCTGACACTACATCACCTTACAAAATAAACAAGATCCCCTACTCCAGACCATGTCCGTTACTAATTATACAAAATGTAATGGTATGGGAGAATAAGATATTTATGTTTATCCCCATGAATGGGAAAACCAAGGGGGTTAACACCCAGGCAATCATCAGATCACCTTGAGCCCAGTGTTGGGTTACCGGAGCAATTGCAATGTGCTATGTATGATATACAGCTTTTGTAATCACTACACTTAAAGCGGCTTGCAAGGTTTATATTAAAAGTGGACAAAATAAAACCTAGTGTCTTGTGTTCTATCACTTTAATATATATAACTATAATGAATAATATTAAAAAAATTATTACTGAAGAAACCTTTATTCATACATAGCACACTCCAATAGATCTTATGGTGGAAATAAGGTCATCTTTTGATTGAACGTGTATAACATTTGGAACAATCCAAATATGCGTTTGTTTGACACGAGAATTACCTTGTTGATCTTGCGATGACATATCGGGTATAAGAGGAGCTTCATTTTCGTCAGCAATCGCTTCATCAAAGAAAAGATTGTCTGGGTGGTCGTCGGCCAACATTGTGTAAGTTTGAAATAAAAGGAAATTATACAAAGATAATAACTTATGTCAGCTCAGTTTTTCGCGCCAAAGTAATATATTAGGGTAAGCACTTATTCATTGATAATACACACCAATAACTTAAACAGATTTATAAATCGTTACCATTATTAATTAATCTTACATACATAATCTTACTCTTTAATAAATTTAAAACCAATTTTATCAATACAAATTATTATTATTAAAATTTGGATTTTAGTATTTGGGTCACTGGTTAAGTATGATGGAAACGATTAACATATCAACATTTTATTTACTGGTGCTATAGTAAGTAAGATCAAGTAGAAATATGTGATTATAATTGTCAAAGGGAATCCCCCTAGGGATATTTTCGTATGATGGTGAAGTTTCAGTATGCAATAGGCTAAGCTAACATTGCCTAAATTAATGTTTTCAACCAAAATTTCAATAACGACTAAAATCATACACAACACACAGAAATGACATCGATAAACGGCCGATGGGCGCAAGGTAATTTAATGGTTACCAGTGTTGTTGGAACGCTCCTTTAAATAATCGGAAGGTACTTTGACGATTGCCCGTGATATAACGCCCCCCGTGATATAACGCCCCTTGCGTTTTCCCACTGCGGAGATAAACTTGACCTATATCCTTTAAGTGCAACGCCTTCTATGTTGTACAAAGAGGCACATGGTCCAGGCCACCTCTCGTAAAGTCAACCCTGTTACTGTAGCCTTGGGGTCATTTTTATTGCACACTCTTTTGGCTGCACTACTTCTCTTTAATGTTGTCTTTGCCCTCATTACAACGTGATTTTGTTTGGGTTTTTCGGCCGCTTCCGTATATTTTTATTTAAATGTTTTAATTTTATTTTTCCATGACATGTTACATTGACTATGCCGTTTTTCTCATGCATGTTCTTTTGCCTATTGTTTTTTTTAAATAGCGAAAACATAAATTAAAAACTAAAATAAATCAAAAATCTTTTCTAGCTCTTTTTTGATATTTTTATCATATTGCCCTCCTAAAATCTGGTCACCTAGATTAGCCGCGTACCTACTTAGCGGTCCGACCGGTATGCGTAATTGGCGTTCACATAATTTCAACTAATTGTTCCCTTGCGACGGATGGGAGGGATTATTGTGAAATACAGGTTTCAAATTGAACCCAATAAATCAATTCCAAGTGTCACCGAAAGCACTGATTTGCAACGTTTATGAGCAAATTGATGTATAATCCGCGTTTATAGTTCTACCCTTTTCCGTCACGGTTGTAACCGCTAACCACACGACCAGTTTACTTGGTCAGTTGAAAAAACGATACTTCATTAACCTACAAAAGAAAAGAAAAACGCTTATTACACAAGTATGGCGTACCAGTGTGATCTTTGCAGCTATGGTTTGTACTAAATCGTTTTTCTAACAGAGTTCTTAAAGTTTTACAGCATGGTATCCGTTTCTGTTCTATTAGGAGCGGAGAGTAATAAAACGTCTTATTTAATAAACCGACAGGAAAATAGTTATTACTCACGTGTTACTAACGAATCTAGCACATCAGTGTCTGTGGTCGGATGGCCCGAGGCGAAATCGTCATACGCACGTCCCAATTCCGTGTTGACGAGATTATTTTTTTAAAAAAGTATGGAGACCGCACGTAATAGGTTTTAGAAGACCGCACGCTTACTGTGTAGAAGTCGCACAAGACTTTACTGTTGGCTCTGTGATTTGATAACCCTTCGGCTTGGCGAGTAAAACGTTGAACTTTATAAAACTGTCAGTGAAAACAGCAATATAACTACTAGACCTACATAGTGATATACCCAGGCGGAGTTCCATACTGTTATACAGTGCACGCAAAGTTGTATGTCAGAATTAACCTCGGCGTTAACGAGTCAATTATTGTTCGAAAAGTTTATTAAACAGGGCTCGGTAACAGTTTTACATGCCGAAGAACGACACAGCCTCCCCAGTCGTTAGTTTCGATCCTAAACCTTTCGGCTGGTATTAATTTGCTTACAGACCGCACTATAATATCGTGCATTTTCATTAACAGAATAATGAAAAAGAATAAAACAGTGTTTCTTCTTATGCTGGGAGCTGTATTCCCCTTTCTTTATTACTTCAATAAGAATTATGACGTCACATTTCGGGGGAAATTGCAGGGTAAGTTAAAAATGTTACATGTCGTTTGTGTCTAGGTCCTAGGAAATCGTACTTCTAGCACTTTATAATTGATTTTAATCATATGAGATATTCATTTTATTCCTTTCAATGAGGTCACGAATGGCGGTGTGACACGGGAAATTATCAGATTACCTCACGTTAATATATTTTCATCATTCCAACGATTTAACCAAATCTAAACAATCAATTTAACTTGTGTTAACGGGGTTCCATATAACGGATACAACCTCATGAAAAGTGTTCGGGGGACGCTGGCTGCTAATCCGATCTACGCTGTAGTCGTGTCTCTGTTTTTAACGGTCGTATAGTGCGTAGTTTTCCGGTTTCCATTTTTTATACAAGGTTACGTTGCGTTTTTTCGTTGTGTAAACAAAAACTAAACTAGTTAAATGACTGATTACTGTTTTGGTTATTTGCTGTATATTCTATATTTTTCGTAAAAATAGTTTCATTTATGGTACAAATTTGAATTTTTAAAAAGTATATTTTTTTAATGTTTAAGTTGATTAGATGTTTCAACGCCTAAATAAATTGATTATGTCCACGCCGGTGAGGTTTCCAGTGCCACAACCAAGTTACCACGGTGAATACCGATCTCAGGGTTCTCTGGTCATGACCTCCTTTCATACCCACCTCATTCACTGGCTCACATTGTCATACTGAGAACTGACAGTTCATCATAATATATTTGCAGATATCAAGCCAGACTCCAGATTCACCAAAGAACTATCAGACGACACGAGGGCAGCGAACCATGTCGAAAGCAATGCAAAATATGATGTCATAGACAGCCAGATGCAAGATGAGCATGCTGAGAAACCCATTATTTCGGATGTGACAAAGGCTACGACCAAACCCGCTATTTCGGAATATTTACTGAACCGCCCTCGACTCTGGGCTGAACTTGTGGCTTCTGGCAATACTTCAGTAGGTGTATTATAGTGACCAATGAGTTTTCTATTTTTCTATTGAAGGTTATAATCTACAGACTGGTTTGCTTAACCGGGAGGGTCAGTGGTGTGCAGACAGGCGAAAAGGTTGTCGAATAAAAAAAAACTTGGTTGTCTGTTGTTCAATGTGCAAGGCACTCAGTGCATATTGCCTGAAACAGTAGTAGGCTAACACCTTAATCATATAAAACAAAACGCAATAGTTCCCAAATGTGGACGTAGGGGAATGGACAATTGTCAGTGTATGGTAATACATAAATCGCCTATATTTTTCCTACTTGCTAGGATAAAACATAATTATTGTATCAGGTATTTTTTGCAGGTGAAACGGAAACAGCTGCCTCGACTAATTGGCATCGGAGTCGAGAAATGCGGAACCCACGCGTTCCTTCATTTTATTAAGCCACATCCCCTCATCAAGGTCATGCATAATATAGAAGCTCATTTCTTCGATGAGCGAAGCAACCAACCGATTTCCAACTATCTGTGAGTTGAAAAGGGTGTATAATTTGTTAACCTATACTTGAGGACTTGTGATCGCCCTACTCCTCGCCTCGTACTGTCGTATAAATCTACGCGATTAAGCACGTTTCTACAACCCGAGAATAACTAGCAGTGTGGCCAATGTTTTAAACGGGGACGGTTACGTATTTACCGAAGATCAAATGCAAATAACCGGATTTTACCGCGGGCCACATTTAAAACCACGAGCAACATTTGTCATTTAAAATAAAATTGTGTAACTTACTATCTTGATTGCTAACCGTCCGTTATTTCGAGCTTTTTTGCACGTGCGTTTTTCTAAAGCGCCCAATATATAACTAAACAGTTTTTGTCAGCTTACAAGTGTACCGAAAAAAAAAAAACTTATGCACAAAGTCTTAAGTTGTAAAGGCCGAAAATGAAAAAAAAACTAGTGTGTTTTTGGAAGTTTGGCGTACCATGCTTTCCAAATGGGTTATTCGATCTGCGAACCTTGGGCACTGTCTACGTTGCGCATAACAAAATGACCTACGGGTTTCGCAATGCAAAGTAATTCTTTTATCTACGTGGATTGAAAGGTGACTGGAAACACTTAATAATCCCGTTTCGTGAGTCGCAGTCTGTTTAAAATCCGCACTACTTCGCTGGCCGTTTACATACACCTGCAGAAAACCACCAGCAATTTACTGCATGTAATCACGATTATACAAACACTCGTTGAATGTTTACAGAAGCACGTGCACTGTTTTAAATAGTAATGCCCTGGAGGCTGTGAGTTAGTTGTCAATAAGTTTTGCCGTATTAGTTTTTTACCGGGCTAACATTCGAACCCACGGCAAGCTTATCGTTAAAACTATTTTTATACAGAAATTCGTGTATGAATCGGTCACGTTCACCATTTGACGACATGACCGTTCACGCATGTTTGTATATCGGAACAAGGTTAAAATCCATGATGAGCTCGTTCTTAGGCGTTTTTTTGTATAATACTGGGTATAGGTATCGGTTGTTTTATAACCATTCGGCTACACGGCCAAATTTATTTTCTATTCCCGCTTTTACTATGGTCTGGTCTGGCTCCGGCCAAACCACAAATCTTTATTCTATCTTCTCCGATAACCATACTGTGTTTTGACATATACTCATGTTTACCCCGATAATAAACACAATCATCCCACATCATCTAACCTTCCAACGCCACCAGAGCCATGATGCCCGAAGTTGGCCCGAACGACTTCGTAATGGAGAAAACGCCAGCCTACTTCAGCTTTCCGCCATATCAGATTCCACGTCTCATTAAGACCCATGTACCACAAGCAAAAATTGTCCTTATTCTGTGTGAGCCTGCTAAAAGAGTGTACTCTGACTTTGTGCATGAGGTACGTTTCAAAGTTTTGTTTAACTGAACAAAATAATAGGCGAGTAAAATTCTATATGACCTACATGGCGTATCTGCTGCCGTAAACTTGAGATAGTCCGGCGGGTGAAAAACCTCACGGTTATGGTACGGGTTAGGACAAGGTGATAAGGGAGCTACATGTGGACATGCTCCGTATTGAACTGTGTGGACATGCCAAGATGAGCTTTACAGAATCCCTAAGTTTATCCTAGTGGATAAGAAGACATTAGAACATTTACTCTGCTTTTATCTTTGGGTTCTAATGCTATTACCGTGTTTTTTTTACGGATACGTTTGTGTTGCTTGTCAATTTAGTGAATTTCTGCAGTTTTCGAGTCTCTAAGTGTAAACCTGAAATACTTTCATTCTAGTGGGCTTGGCACAACATTTCTCACAACTGGTCCGGGATTGATAAGTTCGCCACCATCCAAGACTACCTCAAGGTCTACCTCCCTAAAATGTCCTCCGCTTTTCTTCCGTACAATGAGAGCACCTCTTCCTCCTAGCGCTCTGCAGGTGCTCATCAGCCAACAGAAGGATTACATGACGTCGCTCTTAACAACAGGATTCTACGCGTTGCATTTAAAACGCTGGTTAAAATATTATGACGACAAAGATATGATGGTAATTGACGGTAATGAGCTATTCAACAGTCCTGGTGACGTCATCGAAAGAGTTCAGGATTTTGTCGGCCTGCCTAAAGTCCTGTTTAAGCAGGATTACGTAAGAGACCCGACGACTGGCTTCTTTTGTTATAAAGAATGGAACAACAAGGACCGTTTAAACTGTCTGCCCAGCGAAAAACAAAGAACACGTTCGAAATCTAAAAATTCCTTCCCTGACGAAGTTCTTCAAGAGTTGAAACGATTTTACAATACCCACAATGAAGCGTTGTTCAAGTTGCTGGGAAGGAGGTTATGGGATTCTTGATTCAATTCAAATCGTGTTATATACGATATTCTGTTGAGATTATTGCGAAATTAGATGATGTTCCAAAGCAAATTCTCCAACGAACAGAGATCAACAGGATTCTACTGTTGCTGGTTTTGTTAGATTTTGCTGACTAGATCGTTCGACCGATTGGGTTAGTACGTCGCCTTTAAACAAAAAGGTTGAAAAATCAAAACTGGCCCCTAGGTAGTCGGTGGTGTCTTTGGGTAAAGTGCTTAACTAACATTGCCCGAATCCAGTAAAATGATGGGTTATACCTAATTGAAGGAACGTCTCAATAACATTTATTACACAGGTAACCCGACGGTGGGCGCGAGGTAATCTGATTAACGCCCCTTGCGTTTTCCCATTTACAATAAACATGAATATTCGTTCCTTTCATTTTTTCCGGTCACGGACCAGTTGCAGAAGCTATAGCAGTGCGTTGTATGTGACAAGCACATTTGTTTTCGAAATCTATCCTGGTTAAAAAAACTGAGACAACTGTCGATTTGCTATATTTTTTTCGATTTGCTATAGTTTTATGCTTTAGTGTCAAGTTGGATCTATTCTTTATTATATGTATGAACTGAAAACTAAAATAAATTAAAGAAAATATCAATCTTGTGTTTAACCAGCAATCACTATTTGTAAAACACACTTTGTATGCTAAATGTGTTCATGCGAGCGTGGTCCCTAACCACAATTTGTGTATTTTATACACCAAGTAAGTAGTTTGTTGATGCAAGCATAAACGTATGGGTACATAAGGTAACAAACCGATCTTGTTATCCATCTTTATAACACAATATAGTATATGCTATTGTCAGATATGTGCACGTAAGCTCCATGTTATCTGACATTCCAGAACGTTTTAACCGGTCTGTTATAGTTTTGTTTCTGGTAGCATAATCTAATGTATCCCATAATTAACCGCCATGCTTATAACTGCTATTTTTTAGAAAAAATACCGTCTTAATTTTTAACGTCCTAGGGGAATTCCCCTGGATTTGTCACCCAAAATTTTGTTTTTCGCATATCTAGACCTGGTTGTCTAAAAAATAAGCAAGTTTCATTGCGATTCCATTACTTCTTCTGGTAAATGTCGGAGCGGTATGCCTGTCACAATCATGATTCAGGAACAAATCTTCATTTTTAGGGTATTTCCTAGATTTTTTTCTTTCTCTTAAATGGTTAAGCAGTGGCTAATGTACTAACATTTTAACAAATCTAATCAAAACCGGAGCAGCCGTTCAAGCGCTATGCTGCCTTAAAACATTTTTTTTTATAAAAAAAATCTCGTTTGGATTTTAACGTCCTAGAGGAATTCTCCTGGATTTATCACCAGATATTTTGGTTTCCCACTCAATATGTAGTCACACGGACAAAAAGAAAAACACGGACAAAAACAATACATGTCCCATTTTTCCAAATGGGACTCTTACTAAACGAAACAGAAATGACAATACAAACATCACGACACCGTCTGCTTTTCGATGGACGTTATAACGAAACAAGATATTCATTCAAAAAGATTACGTAGTAGTTGGGAACACCATTATTTGACGGGAACTCTTGTGGATACCACTGTAATATATTCTAGCCTATTCAATATATAGGCGTGGGGGTAGTTCAGACTAAAGGGGTGGGTCCTTATGCCTAGCATGTAACTAGTGCCCTCCGCTACTATTTCAACCACTCGACTTTGAGCACGCGAGGATCTTATAAATGACCATGTCGGTTCGGCTGGTCAGCTCGGTAAAATCAATAGAGCGGTCTGCATACAACAGAAAAGGTGTTAACGACCTCAATCGCTTGATTGGCTGATTGTCCTTAGGCAAGGCCTTTAGCGGACATTGCCTGAACCCACTGGATAAATGGGATCCACCAAATTGAAAGGAACTTCTTTATCACACACAACACAATCAAGCTCCAGTAACCCCGCGGTAGGTGTGAGGTAATCTGACGATAACAGAACACCCCATGCGTTTTTTTTCTTATATGGACATAATTATGAATATCCTACCCTATGAGAAACACTAGAAATGGCATAAAATCATACCTATTTAATTTAATTGCCGAAAGGTTTGAGTTATCAAGTATCTGAACAAATGACGTAAACTAACTCTGGCAACCCGGCAAAATTCACCATAGGATATTCATGTCTATCCCCGTTAACGGGAAAACCAATGGCGTTTACACACGGGCAATCTTCAGATTACCTCTTGCCCACCGATGGGTTACCGAGGATATTGCAGTGTGTTGTGTAGGCTAGGAATCCCCTAGGATTCTAACGTTCCTTCAATTTGGTAGAACCCATTAATTCGCTGGGTTCAGGCAATGTCCGCTAAGTGCCTTGTCCGAGAACACAACCGACCGACTAACTAGCGACCAGTTTTAAACCTAAAACCTCAGACTAGTCTGTCCGACTAGTCTGTCGGACTAAAAACCACGGACTATTACCATAGGTTGTGTTACACTGTGGACATCAAACTACGTATGTATAAGAAATATAGAAACGCCAAGTTTTTCATTTGTGTGAAAATGCTCAGCTTTAAATGAATTTCTATTTTCTTCATGGCTAAAATGAATGACAGCCCTGTCTTGCCATAACCCCAAAATAAAGAATCCAACGAAACACAATTTCTACAGAATTAAAATACAAATGATATCTTTTATTTCTCAAATAAATTATCTCAGCCTTATGGTTTCCAAAATTCATAAATTAGAAGTTTAACAACATCATTCGTCATTTTTACTACCTAACTAACATGGCATGTTGTCTGATCAAAACCTGCTCATGGTTGGTTAATTTGGTTCAAGATAGATAAACAGAAAAAACTTTTGGGCTGTTTATTTTAAACCTTTAAATCCACGATTTAAAATCTTTAGAAAATCAAGTAACACAGTTCAGTAAAACAACTTACACACAATCCCGTAGAAAAAAAAACAGTTCCACTGGTAAAATTCACAGTTAAAATTGTGATTTGAAGTCACGCAGATATTTTAAAATGGAATGAAACACCATGGAGTCCAATTTATGACATCGATTATAAGAACTTTCACACATGAATATTAAAATAATAAGCACACAGATGGTGTCTAAAGCAATAAATTGGTGACTTCTAAAAAATAATTCCCACAAAAAAAACTCGTATAACGCTTGAATATGTTAACAAAGGCAAATAGCAATATAGTAATTAGTAATAATATAAATTCAGTAAAAACTCTTTAAAGGCACACCTGGAAACTGTGTCGTGAATGTTAAAGTAAGATAAGGGGGTACTGTGATTTGCACCCTGGTATGTATTTGTCAGCATAGCCGTCCAGATCTCTAGCAAAAATAATAAATAAGGTGTGTGTACCTATGGTCAAGGGAAAGCAAAATACGGTAAAGCGAAATCAATGGAAAATAAATCTGCACTGGCTTCGTAAAGCCTCCCAATACATTTAGTTTTGTGTTGTTGGGAATATGTAGAATATGCAGTGGCAAAGCTGGAAGCAAGGCAGTGATCTTTACAATGATGGTGGAGGAAGTGCTTATAATGAGCAATTGTCAAAGGGCACACATTCAAAAAGCACTACACTTTTCAGCGTTTTTTGTAGCATTTTTTAAATAATGTTGGTGTCATTTCATTAAGATACAATAAGCAACGAAGGTTACAATTTGTGTCTTATTCGATAAGACGCTTCGATAACATAATTCCATTTTTCAGTTCAAAGTAGGGATTTTGTGACTTCAATGTTGTTTGGCTCATGAACCAATCTCTTACCCTTATGATATTTAGATATTGATTGCATAACGTAACAAAACAAACCCAACACCAATGCCACTCCCAGTATAATACCTGCATTAAAAAGGAAGAAT
>CH003407.1:1337726-1349514 GCA_000149265.1 Ciona savignyi | reverse complement strand
GCGACCAGTTTCAACCTGTAACCTTTCGGCTGAAAAGGGGACGTAATAACCCAACAAGGTAATGAGTGGGAAGGGATGCATGCAGTCGGATGCAGATCAGAGTAAATGACATATCATTTCTCTGACTGCAATGACTATTGTTTGTATGTTATATATTCGGTTTATGAAATGAGAAAGTAAAAATCAACTTTAGTTTTGCCAAAATAAAACTTAAAACAGCAACAGGTCAATCAACAACACACAATATAGATAGAAAAACGCGCCAAACAATTTATGATGCAAAAAAGTAGATCGAGGTGAATTTACCTTATTTATTTAATACTTTTCCCACCCATAAGCCATAGGTATGACGTAAAGGTAAGGGGTAGCTAGCTCTAACTATGATTTTTAATTACGCTTACAATAAAAATACTGAAGTTCACACTTAAAATCAAGATTATCACCAAATCAACATGTAGTTTCTTACCAAACAAGGATTATTGCAACCCTGACAAAGCAACAAATTTACTCAGATATTTTTAAATGTTTTATTTAATTCTTTTTATCTGGCAGATCATGTTAGAATTAAGTGTTCAATCTACTAAGAGAAAAGAAGTTGTGGCAATATATACAAATATATAAATTAAACAGGACGGAAATTGACTTGTTAAATTTATAATTATTTTTCGTTGTACTGACCTATAGTTACGGGGCTTAAAGCATCCGACTTTGATTTCACCAGAAGCAGATCCTGCACAGCTGCAAACGACCCGTTGTTGGGGGCAGGGGTGATCTATCAAGATTTATATCGAATTATTCAACCCACAAAATAAAAACTATGTAATCAAACATATTCTGGTTAAAGTTGCCACCAAATACATTGCTTGCGTAATCTAAGCAAAAATTCATTTATTATATATGTTGTAGGAATCTTTACTGCTTTCCTTTCCTATTTTGGAAGATTTATGAATTTGAATACCACTATTACAAGAGCATTATTTTATACATATACCACATGCTCTTAGCTTGAGGTTAGCGGTGAGGGCACCAGAGGTCTGCAGGGAGTCAAAAGGTTGTAAGATTGAAACCAGCAGTTGGCTAGTCGATTGTATCTTTTGACAAAACACTTACATTGCTAAATGAAGTGAATTAATTGGATGTTTTTAAAACTTCTAAACATATATTGACATACAACACACTTTAGTAGATACAGAAACATGATGTGGGAACGAGGAAATCTAATGATAGCCCACATGATATCCCACATGTTATCTCTCCCACGTTTTTCCATTCACAGGGACAAACATAAACATACCAATATACCAATGATACAGACAAAGCTACAGTTTTCAAATTTTCTTTATTTTTTTAGAAAAACTTATTAATATCATACTTACATTAAGGATATGGCATATCAGATCATAGACATCCACGCTGTCAAATGGTGGTGAAACATAGTTCTGTTTGAATGCGGGTCCATGAGCAATAAAAAATGGGTGCATGTCTGGTAATGAGTTGTTGTATCCATGACTTCCATCTGTACAACAAGGGTAAATTTCAATTTTCCAATAAAATAAAATTGTGTAAATCTGAGAATTTGTCAAAGGAGATTGTAAAGTCTTCAATATTTGTTAATTGTAAATAAAAAGTGGTTAAACCTATTGGATAGTGTTAATAAACATGGAACACTATATGGTAGGATGGTCCTCCGTAAATCAATGTCTGCGGTTCGAAGCACATTAATGTGAGCTGCCTAGATTACCAAGCACTTCAAATAACGCCCGTTAAGTTTCCATTTACAGGGATAAAGATATAAAAACCTTTCCTATTCCCATTGTAAAGCACTTCATGGAAGGTGAGCCAACACCCACCATTTAAGGCTGGATGGAAAAATGCTCTCAAGACCGAGCCCTAAATAAGGTTCCGGTGTTACAATAGTGTGAGCGGTCATCCCAAAAATATTGATACTGTTTAAATTGGGTACTTTATGCTTATACTCACTCATTGGCAGTTTATCCCCAGGGTTGTCCACCAGAAACCACCCATCTTTGACATTTAACAATATTGGTGGAATTCGTACATTATGACTGTAATGGTACATCTCTGGTATATCCTCTTTCTTCCACACAAACACATGCTTGGGATCAATTTTTTGCAGACCTTCGTAGACAGCTTCAACATAACCTGAATATGTCCACTCCATAAATAATGCCTTTCGTAACCATGTGTTGGTGTAGTTTGATATATCATGCTGGCAGTCGAGTTGTAAATTAGGGATTTGTGTGAGTTTGTACTGCAGAAGTTTGATTCATCATGATTACAGTCGAGTTGTAAATTAAGGATTTACGTCAGTTTAAGTATATGTCCATGCACTTTGTCTCATGCTCACAGTCCAGTTATTATTAATGGTACCAACACATAGGTTTGTACATGTCAGATACAAGGTAATGGAAACAAGGTAATGGAAATTTTAGAAAACTAGGATACAAACACTACAGGTACCTGTAAACTCTTAATGCATTATTTAGTGTCAATACTATTCACCTGGTTTGGGCCAAATGGCTGCACCAGTGCCGTAGTTGATGATATGGTCTGTTTGATTTGGATTGACATATGACAGTAGTGGTTCCGTTTCCGTTTGGTTTAATTCAGCCATTCCGTGATCGCTTGTGATTATTATGTTTACCTTTTCGTACAAATTGTTTTCTTCTAATCTCTGGATCAAATAACCTTAAAACAGTAGAATGCTGTTTACATGGTGAAACCTTTGGGTTATTTACAAGTGGAGCAACAGTGCTTCATCAGGGAAAAGTTGTACAAAAGCATATAATGTAGGATATGCCACAATTCTTTTATTCATTTTATCTAATTACCGATTAGTTTCATCTAAATATATTTATACATATTTTAGATAAACAAACCTATAATTTTGTCACATTCCTCAATTCGATGAGTAACTTGATCTGATTCTGGACCAAAGGTGTGGCCATCATGGTCTGGCTGGTAGAAATAGAGCAATGCGAGTGTGATGTCCAGTGGTGGATCTTGGTCAGTTGGTTTGTTAGCCAGCCAGTTGACCACTGTGTCCACCCGTCGTTGAAGCCCAGGATAGGAGTGGTTTGCAGTGGAATACTTTCTCCACGATGAAGGTCTGACACCGTCGATTTCGACTTCACTCCCAACCCAGAAATACGTTCCAGCCTTTATCCCTTGCTGTTCAGCGGTTACCCAGATGGGTTCACCCCCCCAAAACCTAGGGTCTATCACAGAACTTGGATCGGAAAGCGAAAAAGTTTTATTTAGAACAGGATCGAAGAAGTTGTTTCCAACTATTCCGTGACTTTCTTCGTACAAACCGGTAACCAGTGTGTAATGGTTCGGAAAAGTTTTAGAAACAAAAACATCTCGGGTCCATTTCGCCTTCACCCCAGTTTGGATCAATTTATCGAAGTTTGGGGTTTTAGTCCGATTTCCAATATAGTTCCACCGAAATCCATCGAAAGAAATAAGCAGGACACGAGGCATGGAGTCAGCAACAACACAAGAAACTAAAACTCCGAATAGAAGGTTCCTGAATAGCATCCTTTACCTACTACAGTGCTGTTGATGTATATTAATAAATATATTTTAAATATGCTAATTCCAGTGATAAACAATAAAATACAAGTATCTTACATTTCCATCATTACTCATGTAATTGTTATGACATTATTTTAAACCTACAATAGGGATATCAAGTCCACTGACGTTATACAAACATTTTGTTTAACCCAATAATTTAACTGCTACTAAATGCCTTAAAAATTAGGCTGGCTTTTAAGTAATCACTCAGATAAGCAGTTGTGTCCTTGGTGACTTCATATAATATATATATAACATTTTATATCCCCATCATTAGGTTGTTGGTGGTTGTATGATTAAAACCAGCTCAGTTGTGTCCTTGGGCAGGGCACATAGCAGAAATTGTCTGAACCCTGATCCCTTGGATTTTTCTACACACACTGTCCTGAACACTGATTTTATATACATTTTTAACTTAATGCCATATTAAATATAATTAAAATATTAAAAATAAATAGAATGAGATATTAAACATAATTAAAGTTAAACGTTTATTTTCTTGTGCATAGATTAGGTTCTTAGTGGTTTGTCATTGTTCATTTTGTATTGCATGTTGTTCTTATCACTAATTTTCCAAACATTGTAATAGTATGTCATGTTGTCGGTATCACTCACTCCCCTTTAACACATATGTTGAGTGATTATTAAAGGCATCTAGCTGAGAAGAATTTTTGCTGTGGTTGTATATTTTCAAGAATAAAATCAACCTTCCGTGACGAATTATCGGAGTCATATTGGACTAATCGCCTGGCCAGATTTAGTGCTAAACATATGCACCAAGTATAAACTTCTACAACACCTACATAACATGTATAAGCAATAATGTTTAAAATTGTAACTGCCTGCAACTATTTTTTGCAAAAATAGTCTATTCATGCAACTACAACACGTGGCAGAGACGTGCGACGAATCGACGATCGTGTAACTATATTTCGTAGTTGTTAAGGTTAGAAAACAACTTATTGATAGTGATAGTTTAGTTACCTGTTTAGTGCATGATAACAATAAATTAACTTTGGACTTTCTTCGAAATTACGTCACACCAAAATTTTCGACCACGTGACCAAACGATGTAAACAAACAAGTCAGAATAGTTTAGGAAAAATGACTTAAAAATCTTTTTAAATGTCTCCAAGAAACTTCAGGACCTCTATGGCTCTGTTTCCGACTGTGCTGTTCACATAAAATGTTTACAAATATGAGAGAATTTTTTTAACTAAGAGTTTTTCACTATTTTTTTCACCATAGGCTAAAAACTACATTTGTCAATATGGAGCCCGATCCACAGGGGGATACATACAGTTTTATTAAAAATCTTTTTAACGTAAAAGATTTCCGCACTTGGTGGATTACTGCCCCCTGCTAACAGAAGGGTTGCGGGGTCGAAAGTGGTGGCTAGCTAGTCGTTTGTGTCGTTGGGCAAGGCACTTGATGTATAGGCCTATATACATTTCCTAAACCCAGTGGATTGATAGGTGCGCGCGAGGTGATCTTGCTATTGCTCGTTTGCAAAGCTTTTAACACGTGTGCAAAGATAATAACATTTTTGGAGATCTCGAAATTTAAACCGCCAAATCACCCACAATTTTAAGATAACGTGTGCATAACGTGAACCAGCAAAACCAGTATTAAAGTAAGATATTGTCGCCCAATCAGTAACATAGCGTCGGAGATCTTCAGGTCGAAAGACGATAAGATCAAAAACAACCATATTACTAGAAGATTGCGCACTGCATTAGCGTCCATAACCCAATGTTTTTCTACCGTGGTAATATTTGAACAAATGTTGTGATCGTGCCTTAATCGGTATATGTATCGGTCGTGTTGACCATTTGGTCAGTTTCCGATATTGAACGTTGGATAACCGATTTAAGTTTCACAATCTTTTAGCAGACATAACAACACTTTTCTATCCTGTATGTAGAAATTCAAAAACGCTTCTTAAAACGAAAGATCCGCTTTAAAGTCGTACAAAATGTACCAATAAACCTCCAAGTTAATTAACATTACATGCAGGCGACATTATAATATGCATAGGCAATTGTAAATATATACACTACTATTTTGCGCATGAAAGAACTAGAAATTTAAATCCAAAATAATTTTTAGAGAGTCTAAGTTCGAACGAAAAAGATGCGTAAGCTCTATACCTACCTATGTTAAACCATTTTTTGAGAAACAAATTCCATTCCACTGAAACTATAGTGTCTCACTTACGCTCCATACAAAAAGGGAAGAAATTAAGAATCTTCTGGAGGTGTTAGCTAATACGTTGTGGATATACAGTAGAAAATTGGATGAATTGTACATAGGAATTTCACTTCACACCAAAGAACATGCAAGACGGTCGTTATTTTTTAATAACTAATATTTCGGGACTGCTAAAAATATACCTCAAGTCGTAAAAAGTTGTAAATAAATAAAATGAAGTAGGAAAAGAACAAGTGTACTCTACATGTTTGTTTTAATTGTTCAATGCATTTGAGTATTGTACGTCAATCACGAGATATATAATAAATGATCAACGATATATAAATATCGATTTTTAATGTAAAAATCGTCGATTTTTTATAAGTCAATAAAGACTTTAGTCAAGACACCTATAAATGATAAAGAAATTGAAAAGAAAAAAAGTATAAAATATAAATGTTATCTTTCCAGCTATTGATATATTAAGCTGGCGTCAAAATGTGTTAATCCTTATTGAAACTGTACAAGGTGTAAAGTCGGTCAACTAATTATTGAATAAACAAAATTGAATTTTGTCTCGTCATTTAAGAATTTAACAGCAAAAGCGCTGTCTCGTTTAGCGGAATTTGCTTTTCGCAAATCGGTCGAGAAGAGCAGTTTTACTACAGAATATTAAACCAATGTCACTGTAGTTGCTGATCATCGTAAGTACAATAGTCGTTGTCACTTAATTCAGTCATGTTGACTCTTATTCGGAGCCACGTCGAAGTAGAACATGTATACCAGTCCAAAGTAAAGGAAGGCGGTCACAAACTTTAGTTTCATCGTGATTGACAGGTCACATTTCTTCTGTTTCACGATTTGTCAAAGTCTGAGAAATAAAATACTATGTTAGAATTTATAGAAATATGTACTTAATGAATTGCAATACAGCAACTCCTATACAATTTTAGAGCATCTTACCTATATTCGTCTGTAGAGATGATTCATGCAGAAATTTCGTCATCGTTGCATCAGTAATTCGCGCAACTTTTATCTCGTTGATAGGTATAACAAAACATTTTGCATTATCGTCATGTAATGCCGTCAATTTGTTTCGTCATCTCATCATCTTCCACGTATGAAGTTTTCATCTTTATCTTTTTGCTTTTCCTTAAAGCTGTGTTGTCGATTGCTTGTAGATAATGGTTAAAACGCAGAGATGCTCTCGTATTTATAGCCGGTCCAACCAAGCACGTTAAAAACACGAGCATACATGACGAGGTAAACCCGACACCAAATCTATTGACGAAGTGGCTGAACAGGCGCCAATAAAGCTTTCCCACATCTCGAATAAGGATTCTGGTGTCAATTTCATATTACCTGTAGAAGACACATGTTTATGTGATTTATCCACGCGACCAGTTGTGGTGAGTTGACATAAGACTCTCGTCTCAGGCTTCTGAAACCGATTCGGTGTCATATTTCACAATTTTATTTACATCAACAATTGTCATCTAGAAACTACTTCTATATCTAACCATAAATCGTATATGTTCTTTCTAAATATGTTGTTGTGGAACTATTTTAAGTTTCTGCTGGCTTTAACTAATGGGAGTCGTGATCAAACATCCGTACTTAAAAAAATCGCCTGTATTTTGATCTGTAAATTTATAGCTAATGAGCTTACACCATAAGCTTTTACCACGTGTTTAAAACCGCTGATCGCTCAAAGCAATTTAATACAAACAAATATACATGCATCCTATACACATCGTCAACTGCTTTCCCGGAAATCCCCACGCCTATAGACCAACCAAGTAGATTTTAATTTTTTAGTAAAGTTGTTGCTAGAATGACTGCCAACAAAAGAGTAAAGAAAATTGTGAAATATGACACCGAAGCTTTATCAGAAGCTTGTGACTACATAATTGTCCCTGCTCATCGCGTGGATAAGTCACTTGAACATGTGTCTTTCACTGATAATATGAAATCGACACCAGAATCCTTATTCGAGATGTGGGAAAGCTTTATCGGCGCCTGTTCAGCCACTTCGTCAATCGATTTGGTGTCGGGTTTTCCTCGTCATATATGTTCGCTTGTTTTTAATTGATTTGACCGGCTATAAATACGAGAGAATCGCATCGTTCTAACCACTATATATAAGCAATCGACAAGAGAGCTTCAAAGAACAGCTAAAAGATGAAGATGAAAACTTCATACGTGGAAGATGACGAGATGACAAAACAAATCGACGGCATTACATGACGATAATGCAAAATGTAATGCTATCAACGAGATAAAAGTTGTGCGAATGACTAGTACCACGATGGCGTAATTCTGCATAAATCATCTCTACATACGTATATAGGTAAGATGCGCTAAAATGTTATAGAAGTTACTGTATTGCAATTTATTAAGTATATGTTTCTATGAATTCTAACATAGCATTTTATTTTTCAGACTTTGACAAATCGTGAAACAGAAGAAATATGACCTGTCAGCAGTCACGATGAAACTAAAGTTTGTGACCGCCTTCCTTTATTTTGGAATGGTACATTCTACTTCGACTTGGCTACACCTTTGAGCCAACATGACTGACAACGACCACTCACGATGATCAGCAACTACAGTGACATTGGTTTAATATTCTGAGAAACTTCTCTTCTCGACCGATTTGCGAAAAGCAAATTCCGCTAAACGAGACAGCGCTTTCGCTGTTGAATTTTTGAATGACGAGACAAAATTCAATCTTGTTTATTTAATAATCAGTTGACCGACTTTACACCTTGTAAAGTTTCAGTAGTGCTTGAAACATTTTGACGCCATCTAAATATATCATTGACTGAAATGATATTATTTATATTATTTTACTTTTAATATTTTTAATTTCTTTATCATTTATTGGTGTCTTAACTAAAGTCTTTATTGACTTATCATAGAATCGACGATTTTTATATTAAAAAATCAAATATTATATTGTTGTTTATTTATTATTTATCTTGAGATTGACGTACAACAGACAAGTGTCTTGAACAAATAAAACCAACCATACATGAAGAGTCCGCTTGTACTTTTCCTAGTTTATTTTATTCATTCACAACTGTTTTTACAACTTGAGGTAAATTCTTTGTAGCAGTACCAAAACATCTGTTATTACAAAATAATAGGCTTTAAAAATTTGCAAAACGTCCGTAGTGCTTATGTTTGTTTTATACCTCAGTAATATCTTACATGTTCTTAGGGCCATCGGTTTCCCAAATTCATTTAAATAAAGGAAGAAAACTTTTCGCTTGGTTGTGTGTTCACCATTCAAATAGCGATTCATACAACTTATATAATAGTTTTCCCCTGGTATAGAATGAGTTTTATGTTATCTATTGTTGGTTTGGTTCTCACAGCTTTGGTACACACTTTTTTTAGTAGTATAGCGTAGTTGTTTCCTGTTGGCCAAAATTATGTTTGCTGTTGGCAACACATTACACTTTTTATTACAATATGGGTTGTTACATTTTTCAAATTCCAGCAGTCGATTTTCAACCCATATAAAATTAGACCATGTCCAGCATTTCAGTTTTAAAATTTAAACTTGGCGAAAGCAAATATTTTCTGGAATTTAGACGCTTAATTTTAGATGGACTATATCAACTGGTGCCTCTATTTGCTTGGAGCAATGTGAAAAGACCATGGTTGCAAATAATTGCGATTGTGATATCATCTGTAGTTAGGAATTGTTGGATCGATTGTTACCTCACAGTTGGAGTTAGTTACGTCGCCATTGTAGCCTGCATGTACTGTTTAATTAGCTTGGAGGTTTACCGGTACATTTTGAACGATTTCAAAGCGGATCTTTCGTCTAAAGACGCGTTTTTGGATTACTACACACAGGATAGAAATGTGTTATATCTGCTTAAAGATAATGAAACTTTGATCGGGTCGATAGCCTTAACATTGGATGATTCAAACGACGAAAAATACCTTTATTTGCGGCGAATGACAGTGAGGAAGGATTATCGTGGAAAAGGGTTCGGAAAATTACTTATCAACCGAGCCATTTCTTTTGCAGTTGAAAAGCAATGTCGAACAGTAAAACTGTTTACAGCAATACCAAGTGCAGTAAGGTTTTATCAATCTTTTGGATTTAAAGCGTCGCAAGAGAAGACACTGGACCGGTGTAAAGGACTGGTTAGAATCAATGAAGTAACGCTCGAACTCTCGATTTAGATGTTCTGGTAACTTGAGAGTGCAACTCGTCGAATCGTACTGTTTTGCGTTACACCGCCCTGTATAATTATTTGTGTTGCTGGATATTGTTGTATATGTCACTTGTGTATTATTTAATCGAAGTCCAATGAAATTTTCTAATCATGTAAAAAATGGAAAACTTTAACCAGGTACAGTTTTTAAAACTTTGCTAAACGCATTTTATTAAGTTTTGCTTAAGAATCAACTCTTAACGTTAAGTTGTATAATACATCAAAGATATAAATGACAAATCCTGACTATTTTTTTTATTACAATGGGTATTGTACGTCAATCACAAGGTACATAATAAATACAAAAGAATATATTCGATTTTCTAATGTGAAAATCGTCGATTTTCTAATAAGTCAAAAAGACTTTAGTCAAAGCATTAATAAATAATTAAGAAATTGTAAAAAGAAAAAGTTAAAAAATATACATGAAATTTATCTTTCCAGTTAAAAAATTTTTTTAGCTGGCGTCGAAATGTTTTAAACAATAGGGAAACTTTAAAGTGTAAAGTCGGTCGAATAATTAGTTAATAAACAAAAATTAAATCTTGTCTCGTCATTCAATAAATTCAACAGCAAAAGCGCTCGCCTCGTTTAGCGGGATTCGGTTTTCGCCACTTTTGTTGCTGATCATCGTAAGTACAATGGTCGTTGTCAGTCATGTTGGGCTCAAAGGTGTAGCCACGTCGAAGTAGAATGTACCAGTCCAAAATAAAGGAAGGTGGTCACAAACTTAAGTTTCATAGTGATTGACAGGTCACATTTCTTCTGTTTCACGATTTGTCAAAGTCTGAGAAATAAAATACTATGTTAGAATTTATAGAAATATGTACTTAATGAATTGCAATACAGCAATTCCTATAAAATTTTAGCGCATCTTACCTATATTCGTCTGTAGAGATGATTCATGTAGAAATTACGTCATTGTTGTATCAGTAATTGGCGCAACTTTTATCTCGTTGATAGGTACAAGACATTTTGCATTATCGTCATGTAATGCCGTCAATTTTTTTCGTCATCTCATCATCTTCCACGATTAAAGTTTTCATCTTCATCTTTCTGCTTTTCCTTAAAGCTGTGATGTCGATTGCTTGTAGATAATGGTTAAAACGCAGAGATGCTCTCGTATTTATAGCCGGTCCAACCAAGCACGTTAAAAACACGAGCATACATGACGAGGTAAACCCGACACCAATTATATTGACGAAGTGACTGAACAGGCGCCGATAAAGCTTTCCCACATCTCGTATAAGGGTTCTGGTATCGATTTCATATTACCTGTAGAAGACACATGTTTAAGTGATCTATCCACGCGACCAGTTGTGGTGAGTTGACATAGGACTCTCATCTCAGACTGTTGAAGCGGATTCGGTGTCAAAATTCACAATTTTATTTACATTAACAATTGTCATCTAGAAACTACTTCTATATCTAACCATAAATCGTATATGTTCTCTCTAAATATGTTGTTGTGGAACTATTTTAAGTTTCTGCTGGCTTTAACTAATGGGTGTCGTGATCAAACATCCGTACTTAAAAAAAATCGCCGGTATTTTGATCTGTAAATTTAAAGGGATAGCTAATGAGCTTACACCATAAGCTTTTACCACGTGTTTAAAACCGCTGATCGCTCAAAGCAATTTAATACAAACAAATATACATGCATCCTATACACATCGTCAACTGTTTTCCCGGAAATCCCCACGCCTACAGACCAACCAAGTGGATTTCAAGTTTTTAGTAAAGTTGTTTCTAGAATACCTGCC
>CH003407.1:1294898-1328166 GCA_000149265.1 Ciona savignyi | reverse complement strand
ATCAGAAGAGATGAGAACGAATTATCAAAAATATCTCAATTTTCAAGAAATGTTGCGCGAAAAATACCCGAATTCAAACCGCAACTGCAAACCACCCCCTGTGTATGTGTTACAATAACAGTGCCAATATATATCATGACATCATTTATGGTGCATATATGGTGTTTATTGCGAAACAAAAATCATATTTTTAAAATAATGTTTTAAATCAATATAAATCACTGTCACATTGGTGCACACGATACAGTGTTATTTTTAGGTTGTTTTCTAAATAAATGTGTCAAACTTTTCAAATGTTGGTTTTATTCAGGGCAAAGGCCATCACTGCCTGCAGGATTTTTGGAAGGGGATTCCCAAAATGAACCCCAACGTAAATGATTAGGATTTGTAAAACAAAATTGGAGGGCAAAAATTACCATACACATAAGAATTTGGGTTAAGGTGCTGCGGTAATCTACCCTTCCAGAAATCTGCTCACACATCGCATTTTAGCCTATTCCCAGTTTTAATATCACAATTTTTCAAAGAAATGTTAGTAAAATTGTAAACAAAAACATTTCGGTTAAAATATCAATGTTTAAAACAGTCTAATTAAAATTCATAAAAATCGAACAGACAATAAAGACTGCAATGGAAAAACTGCACAGTAATAATGAAAGCATATATGAATATTTATAAAGTACCAATCAATATTTGTATGCTGTGAGGAGCATGTAACTATGAAATGGGACATTCAGCCCTCTTATAGTTTGGGTGGACATGTGTGGAATGCTAATATTGTGATTATGCTGTATATTTTGAAAATATATAGACCCAACATTTTGGGTTCACATGTTTATTATGCTAGTTTGTGATTATGTTGTGTATGTACACATATAGGCGCAATATTTTGGATGAACACTTTTTCAGAAATGGTCAGCTATGCCACCTATGAGAAACTTTGTGTAGTTATGACAACTCATAGTGCATTAGTCAAATATATAATATATAGGTGATAAATTTACAGTGCAAAGATGGTTAGTTGTAAGAGAAGAAAATAGTTTCTTAACAAATTCATTTTCTTTTTGTTGTCATTGTTCGGCACTTGGCCTGCCCGGCACACTCGGCATGCCTGGCGCACTTGGCATGACTGGTACACTGGGCATGCCTGGCGCACTTGGCATTCCTGGCACACTTGGCCGTGCTGGCTCACTTGGCACCTCAAACTGGTGATGACATTAGCAAAGTCAAGCCTCATTTCCACAATATTGTTTTTTACAAGATGGCAGTAAAGTGTGTGAATTCTGTTGTGAAGTCAGGCATTATTTTCAGGATTTGTGTATGGCAATGCATTCTATAATTCAGGAACATATAAAAGCAATAGCAATGTGTGGATAGTAATTCAGGTGCACTGTAATACTTCCTAAGCCTGAAGGCAAGTTAATGGAGATATTATACTGTATGGATAAAAAAGTCGCTTTCAATTTGAATGATAAAATAGGTTAAGACAGTGTGAAAAATATTTGTAATTTTAAAAATGTGAAATAAAATTGATCTGCACATTTGTATATGTCATATAAGTTATGGCAAAAATTGAGCAGAATCAGGTAATATAGAAATAAATCACTAAAATAATCACAGATTGCACAGTTAATGCGTGAAATATCAATAATGTTGTCTAAGTAGCTATACAGCATATATTTTTGTGGTTACGACTTTTAGCATTATTAAAATGAAGATAGTAGGAATCAGTGGAACAGTGAAAAAACAGCCTTTGGCATCTAAAAACGTAACTGAGATCTAATTGGAGAACTTGAATGTCTGCACAGAGGGATGATCGCAAATCTTTAATACTGCATCAAAGGTTTTGCCCGTTTGGTTGATTGAAAGACACAGTCCGACTGCTATGTTGTATATCTTCCCACTGACTTGCTTGCCAGCAGCCTAATGGGGGATTGAAGTTGAATGAAAATACACAGATAAGAAAAAGAGATTGTCATTGCTGATGTAGGACAGGATATTCATGTTAATATCGGTGAATGAGAAAACATGATGTGCGTAAACACTCATCGTTATCACCCACCTTTTGTTTGAGGAAGCTCCATCTCTGTAAACCCCTCCCTCCATCACATTTCATCACACGAGGCAGAACAGAGCCATCCAGACACATTCTCTTATCAAACCTAATTTCACCTGGAGGAAGGTAAAGAGGATCATGTTTAATCTTCATCACTTATCTTACACAGAAAGATCCTAATAGCTCTGAAACTGAATAAACCAGAGGTCAATTACAAAAGGTAACCCTTGGCCCTACAAATACCTTACATAGCAAGTTATAACAGTTAATGTGTGGAAATGTATATAAAATCCAGTTTAGACTTACCACAATACTCAGCAATGTGTCTACATACCTGTTCTAGCATAGCGACAGGAAGCAAATCATCATTAGGAAAATTATAAATAGATTTTGTGAAACACAGTTTAAATTTAACTGCAAAATAAACTATTTAAAATACTCTTACAGTAAATTTAAAGAATGATGCTTCAATGAATATATATTAACGTAATAAAACAACCATTCTCTACAATACACCAACATAATTAAAGAAAGAAAAATGGTAAAAACACTTTTCTTCCAAATCACCTTGATTATTAAAACTCCATATAAGGTCGGGTGCTTTATCAGTGCACTCTACCGCTACAAGTGGTGAGCCCTTTTTGCGGTCCCCTCTTAAACAAATGTTGAGGCCCGCTACACTTAGCTTTCCCCTCGCCAGTTCCACTGTGTGGTCGTCGGGCCGAGAGTATTGGATACGAGATGTCCGGACACCAGGAATGGGCAGCTCAGGGTAAACCTTGTTCAGATACCTGTGGTTGAGAGCGGATAATCAACTACTTTTGTCAGAATTCTATTTTATTTTGACGGAATTTGAAATAAAGATATTCTTGTTTCTATGAAGTAGTATAGTTTGGACTTAGTTAGTTTTGCAGTTGTTTTGTTTTAAAAGGGAAATTTTGACACATTTGAGATACAACATATACCTGTTTTTATGAAAAGAGGTTAAGAAACAGAATATACTGAGTTCTTAATTAGTCACCAAGTACTTCATGAATTTCATTTTTAAAGAGACATTTTAACACAGTAAAAAATATTACGCAAGTTTTGGTTTAGGGGGTCTCTTTTTACAATTTACAGTAAAAATACCAATATCGTATTTAACACACTGCAAAAACCAGTAATCAGACTTTAAACACCAAATAATTTGACAACTTCATATGTTATAACAGTCACTCTGCGTTTTTTTTTAAATAACTGAAATATCGTATCATAAAAATAGAATAACCATATCAGAATGATTGTAGCGCCACTGACCACTTAAAACTTTTGCACTTAAGAGTTTCACGGAGTTTCACCCTCTCGTTCAACCCATGTGGGGTAAGCTGCTTGGCGAATGAACGCGTTGCATAAAAGTGTTCGATGAACTCATCCAGCCACACTCGTGCAACCCGGACCTGAAGGGAAGGGGGGGGGGGGTTAATATGTATTTTTAATCAACAGTTAAGTTGGTTGTCTGTTAAAAAGAAAACTGTAAAAATTGTATATCAATATTCATATTTTAAATCATTTAAAAATATTAACCATTTGTCCTTGATGGCACTTAACGCACTGTAGTTTAAATGAATTAATGAGTTGAACAAAATTTAAGCAATGTATTTAATATACTGGAATAACTGCTTTAGAAGTGACAAAGCTAATCTAGTGAATATCTGTGTGTCAACTTTCCTGGCGTTTACCTAGGGGTAAACATGAGTAACTCACCGAATTAAGCAGAGCTGCATTGTTCCCGCCCCCGTATGGCCTTCGATGTCTGAACACATGCCCCACCCTTGAACAAGGGGAAATCCCCATTTCACCCCCACACATCCACGTGCGGAAGGATAACTCCAGGTTCTCACCACCCCATTCTTCCATCCGCTCGTCGTACCCACCCAGCGCGAAGAAAAAGTCCCGGTCCACAGCAAATAACCCACCTGAGATTGTCGGGCTTGGGTATGCTCGGAGTGGGTCCTGCAAAATGAAAAACTCAATTACCCCAAAAGTGTAAATCTTAAAGGTACGAAAAACTTAATTAACCCAAGGGTGTAGAAGGGTACGAAAAACTCAATTAACCCAAGGGTGTAAATCTTAAAGGTACGAAAAACTCAATTACCCCAAAAGTGTAAATTTGAAGGGTACGAAAAACTCAATTAACCCAAGGGTGTAAATCTTAAAGGTACGAAAAACTCAATTACCCCAAATGTGTAAATTCGAAGGGTACGAAAAACTCAATTACCCCAAGTGTAAATTTAAAGGGTACGAAAAACTCAATTAACCCAAGGGTGTAAAACTCAAAGGTACAAAAAATGAATTACCCCAAGATTTTTATTTAGTGGTTAACTTATAATAAATCGATGTAAACCAATATCAGCAAGGTAACTTTCCAGGGATAGGGTAGGGATGTAAAATGCAAGCCCTGTTTACCCGTTAAGTTTTCCAATATATATAAGGGGATAAAGCATAAAATATACTTAAAAAGTATAAAAGACATTAACTGATATTAAATGGATGTACAGCAATATCGGAAAGCTAACCTTCCATGGATGGGGTAGGGATTCCCATGCAAAATGCAATCCCCAGTTAAAACCTCCTCTCATAAGCTGGGACTCTTCGTATTCGAACGTATCTGGGTTTATCGTCTCCACCACTGGGCTCACAACTGCAGTCCTGAGGGTTGGAATGTTAATTACTCGACTTTACCTAGCGGGGGAATTTTCCTATTGGTAGCGCTCTTGACCGCCCATCAGCCTAATTGTGAAGATTGACGTTGGGCAAGAGTGCAAGACATTTAACAGACGTTGCTTGAACTTGACAGAAGTTGTTGTAGATTTAGGAGTTGGACTAAAACTAAATGCTTTTGTTATATTATGTTTTGTCACATACAGTGCAATATCTTTTGTGACTCCTCAGTGTGTAGGCTACAAGATATTTAAAAGGGACTGCCTATTCCACCCTCCCCTTTAAAAAATTATTTTAATATAAAATGTATCAATTTTTTGCTTTAATAAGTCACTTAATGCGCAAGATAATGTTACGTTTCATTGCGTGATGATGCCATTTGGATATTCCGAATTCCATGCCATACAAACATCTATTTGTGAAATAATGTTAATGCTTTTCCATACTAACCTGTTACTCCTGTCAATCTCAGCTAACAAAGGCTCCACCCATCCATTGTTCACCTCACAATGGGAGTCCAGGAATATTAGAATGTCACCTGAGCATAGTAATCAAATAGATATACATCGTAAACGATAAACCTAACTATAAATGTAACATTTCAATGAAATGCCTTCCAGTGTCCTTTAATCAAAATTATACATATAAACAGAGGTAAATAGCATCATCTCTTTGAAGACAGAGTATCAGTATATAATTAGTTTAGACTAATAACTGATTTAGTAAATTATAAAAAACAACAATAAGTTTAAAAAACATCATAGTTTCCGGGACAACCACCAGAAAATAATGTTATGTCATAGAAAAACAAATGAAACCACTATAGAAACAATATAATTACCATAGAAACAATGTAACCACTATACAAATAATGTAAACACAATAATACAAATTAACCACCATAGACACAATCTAACCACTATAGAAACAACATACCTGTAGCATATCGGGCACCAAACATTCGAGCGCGGATCAAACCTTGTTGTTCGTCGGACCGCAACCCGTGAAGTTTTGATTCTAAGTAGAACTTTGCGACGAGCCGTTCGACTTCTGGCAATATTTCTGAGGAGAAAATTTTCGGTAGTTTATTAAATAAAAATTCCAATTGCCATATTGCAGTTGATCTTCAGGAATTTTAATGCAATACTAATGTTGGAGAAATTTAGATTGTTGTACGAGTACTTTATACTACGAAACATAAACTAGTAGTTTACTGGTATAGATATGCAATAGTATATCGTGTATAACCAACTGTACCTAGCTACCTCTGCCCTACCCATTGCATTTCTGTACTCTTAATAAAAATTAAAAATCCTCTGTAATTAAATGGGTCTCATTTCATTTGTATTTCTAGGGTAGTCAAGGCAGTTTCATTTCAAGGCATAATTATTTAAATTGATCATTGTCCAATTTTATATATATAATATCAAGTGATGCCAAACAGCTTAATTTTGGTAAATATTACACATGACGAAATGTAGGACTAATAGTCAGTTTAAATTGATCTATTTAAATTCATGTTTAACAGATTAGTTTAGTTTTCATTGTATGGAACAGTTTGGAAAGCAATGGTACAGGTGGCACAAATAACCTTAACCGGAAAAAACAAAAAACAAACAAAATATATGCGGTTTGACCCGAACCAAAGGAATTCGCTTGCAGAAAATCCACATGAAGTTTTCAAAACGTTAAAGGTGGACTTTTCTGGTAACAAGTTGGTTCTGTATATTGTGAGTTTTCAGTTGCACTTGGTCAGCACACAGCACTCACCTTTATCTGTCGAGCCGTCATCCACAACAATAATCTCCTTCAACAAAGCTGGAGGTGTCCGTTTGAATATCGTGCTGACTGTGCGCATGAGGGTGGACAGCGCTTCATTGTAGTAGCATATGACGACTGATACTTGATGCTGCACATGAGACTCTGGGTATTCCTTGCATCTGGATGAGGGGGTGGTGTCAGCGTAAACATTTTGTATTCGGGTTGCAAAACATTAAAATTGCTTAATGGCTGACAATATTGGTTATATATTCCAATTCCAATATAATAAAGTCTTAGTGACAATCTTGTAAAACGAGTTAAAAAAAAACATGTGCACCGGGGGTGAAAAAGTGAACGCCACTCTATAAATTCCATATTTGTATTTAAATCTTGCCCAATTTGAATTTGTTAATATATGAATGTGTGTATGGTTATAAGGATTGATTGGATCATTTTTTACAACACTTTTAATTTTAATACCTCAGGACACTTTTTACCATTTCAATATACAGCTGTGTAATTTAACTATACTTTTAGTATGGGTATGGAACAAGTAAGTCAATTACTGTCGATAAATGTATTTAGGTACGTTTTAATGCACTTGGGTAAAAATGGCATCAAAATATACATAAATTGACGATTGTCCAATCAGTGATGAAAAAGGTGGAAATGCTATGCAGACACTTATGGTAAAATGCAATCACTTTCCAAAAAAAAATAAATAAAGAGGTTTTTAAATTGGGTGTTACTAAAAATATCCAAAAAAATTGCCCAAAATAAACACATGGAATCAAGTTGGGTGATGTAAAACGAGACAATACTGAAAAATTATTTACATGAGCATTCTATGCTACAAAAAGCTTAGACTTACTTCACTGGTCTGGTGTCAGGAATGTCCCGTGATTGCAATCCTATTCGATCGCTGACGAGTTGGTTGAACGCGTGGGCTTTGTACCCCAATGTGTATTGCTGCAACTCCTCTTCTGTGTGAATCATGCCTGGTGGGATGGTTTGATGTGTGACATTATTTGACTATTGCACAGGTGATATATCCCTGTTGGGTTTTACTATAGACAATACACCCAGATATGGGACATGTAATTTTGTGTGAGGGTCCTTGCCCCATACCAGGAGGGCTAGCTGATATTACTGTGAATACTAGCAGTTAACGTCTTTTATATTCTTAAGTATATATGCTGGAAAAACCAAGGAAAACCAGGGCTTGGAGACAGTAACTGATGAATAAGGGTACTGATGGATTTCAAGAATAATGGCCAACACTCTTTCATATTTTGCAAATCAGGTCCCAATTAAACTTAATTATTTATCCATTGTGTAACTCACTTATGTTCTCTATAAACAAGTCAGCCGCTACTTGGTTTGTCGAGTCCCGATCCTTTGACTTGTGCGCAGCGACCATCCGTTGGGAACTCTGCATCCTCGCCTTTTGCATTGTTCGCTCCTCCTGCACCGATATCGCCACGTAGTAAAACACGAGGCACGCAGCAACGCACAGCAACACGATGATACTTCCGATGTTTCTTCGCATGATTTTTAGCTTCTTGTAATTTAACTCAATAAGTACAAGTCACATTTAAGGTTATTTACAAGGCACATTGACTCTGTAAGCTGTGTTTGTATATCTTTTGAAAAAATTAAAAAAAAAATCATATCTTTGATTTGAAATTTTTAAGTAAAGTTTTATTAAATTTTATTAATTTTTTTGGTCTAATTTTGAGGGAGAAGTCTCACAAAAAATGTTTTTTTTATACTACGGCCAAAATGTTTATTTTATTTGATGTCTCTATGGCTACATTTTGGGGGGGTTATGTATCTTTGTTGTTATAGTCTGTTATTTTATTTCCACAAGAAGCGCTAGAACACTACAAGACACACATAGTCAGAATGTGCAAAAGGAAACTCGTTTCTAAAGGGTTAAGTGTACGCCAACTAGGGTCCACCATAATTCAAACTTATTATTACAGCTACTACTGCAAAATGTACCTTTATTTATACAGGATCGCTTGGATGGCCTAAATGGTTAGGGTTAGAAATAGGGTTAGGGTTCCAATCGCTCTATCCAAATAGTCCAAGCGAACTTGTGGTAACTACAGGCACCTCTCTGCAAGTATTTAAATGACTTTGTTTTTAAAACTTCGAATCCAATTGTATAAAATATTAATTTAATCTTTTTATTTATTGTAGATTATATATTATGGTTTCTTGGTTTAAGCTTTCTATATTCTAACAAACAAATAAAAAATTTCCATCATTTTACCACCGCTCTTCAAATTTTTGCCTCTTCTGTAGAAATTATCAGCAATTTCAACATGGTTATACCGGAAAAGTCAGGCTAATTACTTCTACGAAAAAAACTAAATTACGCTGAAAGGGGATTACCGGAAGGTGCAACACAGAGAAATCTAAAACAATAAAAAAATGACGTTGGATGGGATAGGATACCACAGATAAGCTTAGTGGGCTTGTGCACGCGACCTTTTAGTCGAATGATAACATGTCCGAAACTGGCCACTAGCTTTATTAGGTTGTGTCCTTGGGTAAGACATAGTCATTGCCGAAGCAAACACACTAAATTAACTCCGGCAACCCGACGGTGGACGCGAGGTGATCTAAAAATTGTCCGTGTGTTAACCCCGTTGATTTAGCCAGCGATCAGTTTCGTACCTGCAACGCACTTAACCGCTAGACTAACCGGGCGGACTTATAGACTTTTAGTTTGTGGAATATCTGTTAAAATGGCTTTTTTAAGTATAAAAGGTTGCCGACCCTGGTTTAGACTAATAGCCTATAACTTTCCGTATTACAACATTGTAGAAGTGGGAGTTCTAAATGGTCGCATAATTCAGCATAACGCATAATTGGATTGAAATTTAAACCAACAGTATTATAACGCAAATGTATAGATTTACAACTTGGTTCTATCTACAACATTATAAATGAATGCATAGTCCGTCCGTTCAGTTTTAGTAAAAACCATTAGTCCATGAAGTTTAGCCAATATGTCCGCCCAGCATAAAGTCACATCCGACAAGCTATGGAACAGTTTCGATTACGCAACCCTTGTTTCCGTTTTTTACAGAAGACGGTATATATGCACCGGTCGAGCTAACCAAAGGACTACACCATCGTACCGATAATTAGTACTGTATTATAGAATAAATGCAACTTCAGAGACGACTTTATTTACAGTGCAATACATTTATTGATACTATTACACAATGTGCAATTATATAGTCTTTGTGCGGTTATGCTTTACTCCACGGGAACAGTCTTAATTTCCAATCACCGTGCGAAACTATAAAGAAACAGAAGGTAAGTATGGAGGCAAATTCATAACCGCACGTAACTATTTGTAGTATGCCGGACTGGTCTTCAACTATATATAATAAAAGCAATAGCTGAGACATTATTCACGATAATGGTACAGGTGTGTGATAATGTTAATCGCTTAATCAACTTCGTTAAAGCAGAATTATTTCTTTGTCGTTCATTATTTTGATGATTTTCAGCAGGCATGGTGTTTCGGTGGTAAACAAGAGGAAACAACATAAACCCGAGCAGTCCAATTTCAGTTCCAGCTACGTAAGCGAAGTTTAGAATGATTAGCGTTAAACCATCTGGCAATTTTTTCTGTTTAATGCAGCAACCTACTGGGCTGCTATAAACATCAGCTTGAAACGGCTCGGTCACCGTCCAAACAATGTTGGTTAATTCGACGGCTATGAAAAAAATCCAATTACATATGACAATTGCTTTGCTTTTAACAACAGTATATAAGGTAGTTGCGTAGATATGCATCTGTCTTGCCCAAATGACAGCAAAATAGATCATATCGTAACACCCGCTCATCTCCAAATTAATTATATCCAATATCATGCACATGCGATCTGACGTGGTACCAAAAAATACGTCAAGAAATTGGTGTAAGACCCTCAAGATTCCCACGACGCTCAGCAGTGGAAGGCAGTTTCTTCCAAATATCAAATAGTTACTCACCAATTCTGTAAAATAAAACCAAAAATTTATACCGTGCTATGATATTTAATACGGTAGCATTAATATATAAAATTATAAAGAATTATCGTCAGGTTTTAATATATAAAAAATAAATATAACGCCAGCTGATATTTAATACGCAGCCCACATTTTGCTGAAATGTCCATACGCAACACCTCTTTTGTCACACAACACACTACAATAGACTTTGTAATTCGGGTATAGACAAGGGATAATCTGACGATTAATTCTTTTTGGACGGCCTTGCGTTTTTCATTCATTCGTATAAATATGTGCAGCCATCATGAATCTGGAAGAGTTGGATTCTTAATTAACCTACTTCGTTCAGTTCTTCGAGAGCCTCTTGATTTTAACTCATAATGAATAGTTGCTGAAAGCAAATACAGGCGAGTTAGAGTTAGTAAAAAGGTAGCAGAGGTTGTGGATATCCAGGTGGGCGAGCTGAATGGAATTTCAAACGTCATGTTCTTCATCTTCATACTGTCGAACACCGAGCAATCCATGCTCGCTGTGAAGTTTTCTTCAACTTGGTAAGATTCATAGCTGCCCGACATCCTGCATCTGTAGGCTACAACTGTCTGTTTGAACCAAATAATGGTCCTCACTTTTCAGTGTGTGATCATGAAAAATTAGATCCACACTGATTACGAATTATGTTTTTTTTCCACTGCCTTGTTAACATCACATACATGATTTATAGCATTTATCGTTTATTCTATGATTGGTTAAAGTAGGATTAACAGATACTCCAATTAGACCTGGTCATAATAAATATACTTATGTATTAACGACAATGCGTTTAGCCTTTAAAACAAATCTATCGATCGAGGTAAAATTACACCACTAATTATTAGCTTGGTCGCATTACATACTGCAAAATTATCTAACGAACACATTAGGGTGAGGTTACAAATTAGGGTGAGGTCGTCAAATCACCTCGCGCCCACCGTCGGGTTACCTGAGCTATTGCAGTGTGTTATGTATGATTCACACGTTCCTTTCATTTCGTAGAATTTAACCGACACATAAGCGACACATTTGACCACTAGACTAACCTGTGGATCTGACCGAATGATAGACGACCGATACCGATATTGTCACACATGTGGTTTCCCATGATTATTTTTTATAGCCGGAAGTGTCGTTTATAAAGCTTTGATTAGGGATATTTTTAATTAAGGGGTGACAATAAGCAAAAAAAAATTACCTATAAATAATGGCATCAACCCCAAATAATTTTCCAATAGGCTTTGACTTTTTTTTTCCAACAAAAAACTAAAAACCGCGATTTTCTACAAAAACACAGTACCAAATATGAAGCATTATTTGTGTACGCTTACAGGGGCCCATATCAGAAAATTTGAACAGTTTGCTTCATTTTTAGCTAAATTGTGGTACTCGAACAGTGGTGTAAATTTTCAGGTCCGTTCTCCTAAAGCCGACATCCCCATCTGAACTAGTTGCTTTACCGCGCACCTTTTTCTTCGAGGCCTACATGTAAAAATTTCATTAAAAAATTTTTTTTACGTTCTGGCGCCCATGCCATCTAGCCATACCTACACTATTTGATTTGATTATAAAAATGTTTTAACAACTGTCGTTCATCTTATTTTCACGTTTTTAATTCTTCTTAAATGTCATGTTGCGTGTTTTTATCGTGAAAACCAAGAATAAACTAAACTAAAACAATCTATGGTGTGAATAGAATTTTTGTACAGCTGTTTATAAACGTTTTTTTTTAAACACGTTTAGTACTTTTTAATTAGGAACTTTTTTTTCAGATATTCCAGAAATTTCTCGAATGTTTAAAAATTTATATCTTCCAGTATTTGATTTTAAGCTTAGCTGCACGGCTCTAAAAAATATATATTCACAAAGTTATTTCCTCAATAATAAGAATAACAAAACGGTGAGCTTTAATGTACACGTTGTTTAAAAGATATATAACTCATATTCTTGAATTAATTCTTATTCTAAAATGGTAATTTTCTCGCAGTATGTTGGATATGACCATCCCAGTATAAATATATTTATTTTTTGTTGGTCACATAACTTTTACCACAGACGATTTTAAATCTTTAAATGTAAAAAATTGGCAAATGCCATTTGTGTCTACGATAACTACGTGATATGGAAATGTGGTCGGTCTTGGGGAACGAGTGGCCGCGTTCAAACAATGGTAAAAGAAATTTTGATTCTTCGCTAAAATACTATTTAAATAACCAAAAAAAAAACACTTCCAAGCTTTAAAAATAATGTGTTTAGTTTTTTTTATTCGTATTAATTCCAATAGTGGGAGAAAGCGGTAAAAAATAAGTGTTTTTACCAAAGAATATGGCAGTAAAACACACTAGTTTAAATATAATATATACAATAATATTTCTGGTAGAATAATTATTTAGAATTAACAACCCCCTTTCCTTTTTAAACAGTTTAACATATAGATACATAATGCAACTGTAATTAACTTGCTGGCACATGAATTTTTAGGCCGAACGGTCAACGCGACCAATAAATATAATTATATACGAAAAATGTTCTTAGATATGAGGCAATCATGGGTTAAAAACTAGGCCCACTAAACATAAATAAAAATAAGTTTTTTAGGCTTAATCCAAGTTGCTCAGGCTTTTTTAATGTGGACCGTTAAAATATCAAAGAATACTTTACAGACAGACATTGTATAAATGTTATTAAAATATTAAGGCATGTTTTGTATTGTACTTGTATTCTGTGTCCAGGTTTTTTATAGTTTAGGTTTAGGTCCTAATAATTTTTCTTGGCATCTAGGCTTTTCATATCATACGATGTCTATCTTTTTTCCCTTGGGCTACTAATAGATATAATCTATTTGGGTTAAAAATACTCCTCGACTAGTTTTTTGCTAAACAAAATAATAAAATATTAACTTGGTTCCAAAAATTAAATTAGATATTATCGATAGGCAGAACTAATTTTAATTTAGGTTTACGAGTATTTATTTAGGGGAAAGCAAGAGAACAATTATTAAAATGGCTTATCCTCCTGACTGGCACATAACATTACTGGCTATATTAAGTTAAACGATGCGCGTCCTTTTGTACGTGTACTTTATTTAGAACGTTTTAACTTCTATAGTTTTGACACCATTTTCTGTTTTATTTGTTTTTGTTAATAATCGTTATATAAAAACATTTACATGTTTTTTTGTCTTCAAATTTCGTTAACCGACGCAATTTAGCAAATCTACATGGGAAATTCATATTTTTTAACTCTAACGAACAGTAACGCGACGCTTTAATAACAAGTGGTTTACATTAAACGAAGTCAAACTACCGCGCATATTGGCATTCAAAGTTGCCTAAATGTGGGTTTGCAATTACTTTAAATTATCTGCCATATTACCTATTCAAAAACACTCTCTCAGCCATGGTGGTCGTTATTTTTTTCGAAGATTTGCCAACATATTAAATTCGTGTTGTGTGATAGGATAGGATAATGTATTCATTTTTATCCCCGTGGATGGGAAAACCAAGGGGGTTATCACACGGGCAATCGTCAGATCATCTCGCGCCCATCGTCGGGTTACCGAAGCTATTGCAGTATGTTGTATATGATAGACACGTTCCTTTAATTTGTTAGAACCCATTAATCCGCTGGGTTCGGGCAATGTTCGTTAAGTGCCTTGCCCAAGGACACCACCGACTTGCTAGCGACCAGTTTTGCACCAGAAACCTTCCGATTGAAAGGCGACGCACTTAACCGCTAGACCAATCGAAATATTTTAACTACTATAATTGTAGGTATTTTGACCGTGAATAATTTATCTTTATTATTTCCTTGATGTGTACAGCAGTTTTAAGAGCATTACAATTATTTTAATCGCAATCGTAGATGGAGCAACAGAAAATAAAATAAATAACAAAAAGTAGTCGTAAAAACTTTTTTTTAAATAAATTCTACGTACTTTAATAAATGCAACTCGACTGTGATCATAAGCCATGTTAGAATATGTATTTGGGTGAAAGGGCTCGTTTTCTATGACCGGTGCAGATGTGTGCCACAGTCTAATAAAAAATTGAAGTACAGCGAGTTTATTTCCGTCGGCGAAAAAACACAAGGACGGCGGTGATGTTGCTATTAGCCAGAATTTTAAGTGACTTTTGTCAAGTTATCGAACTATTGCACAGTGTAATAGAGACTTCTTATTTAATACCGAGTTTTTCTGTAATCAAATAATTGAACCCAAAAACACTGGGTTTGTGCAATCCCGGGCACCTACTATCATTTACCAATCTATATATTGATAGTGATGTATTTGCCCTAATTCTTGCACAGCGGTTTAGGCAGTCTTGGCTGCTTGCAATACAAATATTCAAATTTTGACTTTTACCTAAGGGCGGGTCGCTTGGCTAATCTGTGTTTACATGCCGGTAACCGGTACACTAAGTGGGACATTGGCAAGCTTCAAATACCAAAACAGGTGAATGACCCTGTGTTTACACAAAGTTAACGCGAGATATGCGTGCGTAAGATGTTATCTTGAGATTGCGCGTAGGCGTGGCGCGATCAAACTGTTTGTCCCACAACACTTCGGAGTTAGCATATAATCCGGCTTATAGCGTGTATATTCAAAGTAAACGGCTTGCCATAACATATATACAACTCGGTTGGGCGCGTTTACTGAAGATCACGGTGGATAGTCTAATTAAAGGATGCGGTTGTCAAACATATTCGATTCTTGCCAAACGGATGATATGAGATTAAAAAATAAAAGACTAAACAAGTTAAAACTAAAATAAAAAACAGTTAAATAAACTTCAGATCATGAATATTATATCTTCCTATAAAAAACAAGTGAGAGAATTTAAACGTTATTTTTAATTAAAGCAATGTTTTAACTGGGCTTAGGTTTAAGTCCATGATGTGATCGGCCCTAAGACGTTTTTACTGATTGAAGCAATGCTAAACTACCTACTGATTGAAAAGACTGATTGAAGCAATGCTAAACTACCTATTACACTATTAAGGTCGAAGTTACGTAAGCAGGAGTCTTCCGGTGATGATGCCTCTGCCCCGAAGGCTACGCTGATAAGCGTTAAATTAGGATCAGCTATGATTCAGCCCCCACGTGTTCACCGCATGCACATTTTTTGCAAAAACCGGTTTTATAAAGTTGTTGGATTGCCTACGTAACGTGGCCACGATGCATTTTAAGTTTTTTTATCGAAAAAAAATCAGGTGTGGTCCATTATAAATGTAGGGCAAATGGGCCATGCGAATTATTGCATCCCAATTCCTAGACGTTTGCTGCAACCGTAGGTAAGTCTTACGGCATTTACGCAAGTTGAAACTTTTATAAAAAAAATTTTTAGTTTTCATTTTTTGACGCATATAACTATATGCGTTATCGTTTTTTTTAACTAAACATCAGATATAAATAGTTTAAACGAGATTTTTGCATATTGCGCAGTGGTTGAAAATATTTTAATTTGTTTAATGCCATTCCGTTATTTATTATAGATAAGCTTCGGTTACCTCATGCTAAATCTCTAATTTTAAAAAATGGGGCAAATGCCATTTTTACTACGTCACGGGGGAAGTACCTTAAAGACAGTTGTTCACAGTCGGGTTAAAGCTATTATAGTCTGTAAAATATTTGATAAAAAATCTTATGGATAGGCCATTTGAATCTATTGGAAGCAAGATTCGGTAAGCGTCTAAGCAAGAGGCATTATTTAACGCACTGAAAGTGGCAAGTGAGAATATCGACCCATAAAACGCCGGTCGCGTGTATATACGAGATCCGTTTCTCTTATCGGCCGGCATATTTTTTACCTGGTTCATTCATTTTATCGTGTCGGTCAGCAGAAAAGGCGTTGTGTGAGCACTTCTAGTGTTCAGGGTATTTCTCCATAATTTGCCTAAGTGCGCGGTGCCGCTATTTCCCCGCCCTTTATTAAAATTTCCATACTGTTAATAATAACTATACCTTTTGTTTGGCGACCCCAAACGAGATAAGCAATCAGAGAAAACAGTCATTTTATTTACTGTTCCACTAACTAACATGTTTTATCGTCCTTTTCAATATTTTTCGATTTGCTATCATATTTATAGGTGGAGGACAAGGCCTATATTGCCTTTATAATTACGTTATAATCAATTAATTAGTTTGAATAATTATTTTTAATCCAGTATACAACTTTTTTTTCAGAAATTCGCCATGAAGATTTACCTCATTTCCTGCTTTATTATAGCCCTGTGTTTCGTGTTGGCTGAATGTGCCCCAGCGAAAAGTAAGTGTTTTATTTATTTTGTACTAAATAGCTTGGTAGGTTAGTGCAGGGCTTCCCAAACTTTTACGCTCGCGATGCTTTAAATTTATTTCAATTTTCTGCGATAGGTTGGAAACTGGTTGCTAGTTAGTCAATTGTATCCTTGGACAAGCCACATGAACGCCTGAACCCAGCGGAATGATAAGTTCTGTCAAAGGAACGTCTAAATCACACACAACACACTGCATAGCTTGGGCAACTCGAGGGTGGGCGCGAGGCACTCTAACGATTGTCCATATGTCAACGCCCCTGGGTTTTCCTATTCACGGGGAACATGAATATCCTATTTCTTTTACTATAGGTAATCTGACGATTGCCTACAAAAAAAACTTTCCCGCCTTTTCCATTAGTTAGTATAAAACGTAAATATCATATAAATCCTATTCGACCTTTCCAATACAAAAGTAAATTGCAAAACCTCAGCTGTATCATGAACACAAGCTTGGGATAATTTGACTATTGCCCGCCATGCCGGTGTTCGATCTGCGGGAATAAACATGAGTGTGCTATCCTACCACGCATATTCTACCAACCGGTTTTTCACTTTTCTTCTTTTCTTTGGTTTTGGTAATAGCTACAAACGCCTCTTCTTCCCTCTAATAATCCTATAAAAACAACCAAGTTAACCCATTTTTATTTATTATAGGAGCAGGACAATTGGGTTTAAGGGCAAAGCGTGAAGTCGAAGAATCTGGTTCTGGATCCGGTTCTGGCGAAGAGGAAACAGAAAGTGGTGACAGAAAACGACGAGAGGTCGAAGAATCTGGTTCTGGATCCGGTTCTGGCGAAGAGGAAACAGAAAGTGGTGACAGAAAACGACGAGAAGTCGAAGAATCTGGTTCGGGATCCGGTTCTGGCGAAGAGGAAACAGAAAGTGGTGACAGAAAACGACGAGAGGTCGAAGAATCTGGTTCTGGATCCGGTTCTGGCGAAGAGGAAACAGAAAGTGGTGACAGAAAACGACGAGAGGTCGAAGAATCTGGTTTTGGATCCGGTTCTGGCGAAGAGGAAACAGAAAGTGGTGACAGAAAACGACGAGAGGTCGAAGAATCTGGTTCTGGATCTGGTTCTGGCGAAGAGGAAACAGAAGGTGGTGACAGAAAACGACGAGAGGTCGAAGAATCTGGTTCTGGATCTGGTTCTGGTGAGGAGGAAACAGAAAGTGGTGACAGAAAACGACGAGAGGTCGAAGAATCGGGTTCGGGATCTGGTTCTGGCGAAGAGGAAACAGAAGGTGGTGACAGAAAACGGCGAGAGGTCGAAGAATCTGGTTCTGGATCTGGTTCTGGCGAAGAGGAAACAGAAAGCGGTGACAGAAAACGACGAGAAGTCGAAGAATCTGGTTCGGGATCTGGTTCTGGTGAAGAGGAAACAGAAGGTGGTGACAGAAAACGACGAGAGGTCGAAGAATCGGGTTCGGGATCTGGTTCTGGTGAAGAGGAAACAGAAGGTGGTGACAGAAAACGACGAGAGGTCGAAGAATCGGGTTCGGGATCTGGTTCTGGCGAAGAGGAAACAGAAGGTGGTGACAGAAAACGACGAGAGGTCGAAGAATCGGGTTCGGGATCTGGTTCTGGTGAAGAGGAAACAGAAAGTGGTGACAGAAAACGACGAGAGGTCGAAGAATCTGGTTCGGGATCTGGTTCTGGCGAAGAGGAAACAGAAAGCGGTGACAGAAAACGGCGAGAGGTCGAAGAATCTGGTTCGGGATCTGGTTCTGGCGAAGAGGAAACAGAAGGCGGTGACAGAAAACGGCGAGAAGTTGAAGAATCTGGTTCTGGATCTGGTTCTGGTGAAGAGGAAACAGAAAGTGGTGACAGAAAAAGGCGAGAAGTTGAAGAATCTGGTTCTGGATCCGGTTCAGGGGAAGAGGAAACAGAAAGTGGTGACAGAAAACGACGAGAGGTCGAAGAATCTGGTTCGGGATCTGGTTCTGGCGAAGAGGAAACAGAAAGTGGTGACAGAAAACGACGAGAGGTCGAAGAATCGGGTTCGGGATCTGGTTCTGGCGAAGAGGAAACAGAAGGCGGTGACAGAAAACGGCGAGAGGTCGAAGAATCTGGTTCGGGATCTGGTTCTGGCGAAGAGGAAACAGAAGGTGGTGACAGAAAACGACGAGAGGTCGAAGAATCTGGTTCTGGATCCGGTTCAGGGGAAGAGGAAACAGAAAGTGGTGACAGAAAACGGCGAGAAGTCGAAGAATCTGGTTCTGGATCCGGTTCTGGCGAAGAGGAAACTGAAAGCGGTGACAGAAAACGACGAGAGGTCGAAGAATCTGGTTCTGGATCTGGTTCTGGCAAGGAGGAAACAGAAAGTGGTGACAGAAAACGGCGAGAAGTCGAAGAATCTGGTTCGGGATCTGGTTCTGGCGAAGAGGAAACAGAAAGTGGTGACAGAAAACGGCGAGAAGTCGAAGAATCTGGTTCTGGATCCGGTTCAGGGGAAGAGGAAACAGAAAGTGGTGACAGAAAACGACGAGAAGTCGAAGAATCTGGTTCTGGATCCGGTTCTGGCGAAGAGGAAACAGAAAGTGGTGATAGAAAACGACGAGAAGTTGAAGAATCTGGCTCTGGATCTGGTTCTGGTTCTGGTTCTGGGCAGGAACAAAGTTAAACTGTTCGTAAACTGTACTTCGTGTTTTAATTAAGTCGTGTAAGTAGCGCAAATACATATATTTACAAAAATCTTTATAAATTGTGCTTAATTCGTTGACAGAACGCGGCAGCTATAAACGTAGCAAAATTAATATTGGAACATAACTTGATGTGCAAATCTAGTTGTATAATTTTGCCAACTTGACAAGAAACCGGTATAGATGCCGTTTAACCAATTCAATTGATCCTTATGCGCCGGATATGGCAAGTTATACCTCATAGTAATGATATGTATATAACTATTTGCTATTTTAAATGTCATTTAAATGAGAATTTTTATTCATGGTATTTAACTCTTTCACTCCCGGCCAAATGCATTAATTTAAATTAGTAAAAATCTAAGGCTTTATGTAAGAAAAATATATAGGCCTATAAGAAGGCACGATTTTAAGAGAAAGTCCTTTTTGTGGCTCAGTTTGTCTCATAAGGATAAAAAGAATAATCGATTGAAAAGAGGGAGGCCCCTCGCCGGTAAAAACGAAACTGATATTTCTCGGTTTTCTTTTGACAGCGCAATATTATTTGTAAGTTTTAAATAGGATTCGAACCTTCAACACATATCAGACACCTGAATATTCAACAGCACATATCTGTGTAGATGTAGAACATTTAGATTTAAAGTTTTACCCTATTGATTACTATGCGCATCTTACTTGAGATAAAACCTTATTTTATCCCTAATGCGGGGGAAACGCATTATCGTTAGTTCAATGCAACAGCAACAATGTGGTCAGTTTTATAATCACACTGGTCGCTAATTATTGGCCTTTTTTAAAATTGCATATTGATTTTGCTATGCCGTTCTGTTAGCGTTCGCTCGGCAAGAAACTATTAAACTATTTCGAGTGAGACTTTGCGACGAGTGACACCACATCCTCTACTTACGAGAAGGTTTATATGTCCCCAGCCAACCGAAGTTCTCTTTATATAAAGCGGAACCATGCTAAGAAATCCGAGAGAAATTAGCGACAAGCCAGTATCATTTTAGGTCCCATTAAAAGTAGGCCTATATGCAAAAAGGGGGCTTTAAACTTTGATATAGACCATAACAAAACGGGAATTACAAACATTTAATTGTAAAAGATTAAACCAGCTTGATTGCATTTTTGATGTCAGTTATAAACTGATAAAGAAACAAATCAACACCAGCGGCGAAAACATGGCCAGCGAATAGTCGTACAGACACATGGAGTACTAAATCCAATGCAACATATAGGGGAAAAGTGGGTAAAATGGGCCACGTGGGTAAAATGGGCCCCCTCCAATTTTCAATATATTTTAAAGAATAAAATTTGCTGCAAGAACCAGTGTCAGTATATCAAATTATGGAATCTCCAAACCGAAGTTTGAGCGTGAAATCACCAAACTCAATGTTTTCTGTAGTTATTTCGGTTTGAGAACGTCTGAATCTAAATTTGCAATTTTTGTTTTCTGCTAATATATAATAGAAAAGATCAAATATTAAAATAACTTTTACTGTAGTTAAATAGAACTATATAGCCTAGACCTACTTTTACTGGTAGTAATAAAACTTCTTTTTTAAAGAATTTTTTATAGAGATTTTAAGTCGTATGTTGGCACCTGTCTAATATGGGCCCCCTGTGTTCATTTGGTAACTAACGGGACTAGACTTAGCATTAACAGTACTTAAGGGCTGGACTTAGCACTAACAGTCATATTATGTGTTTCACAATAATCTATAAACGGGTTTTCTAAATGCTATTAATAACATGAATTGATAGTTATGCTTCCACTAAAGTAGCAAGGTGTTATTGCATTAGTATACTAGTAGTTGGGTATTAAATAAAAAGTAATTGCTGTAATCCAAAGTGTTAAATTAAAAAAAAAACTACATCATAAAAAGAAAAGTAATAACATTGTTTATATGGGAAGCGAATATTGATACTGTTATCTAACGTAATATTAATATCGAAAACGGGCCGGGGCCCATTTTAGACTACACCCTTGTCTAAAATGGGCCACTAACGAAATATTTTTCTTTGTTGATAAAATATATTTAACAAAAATTATTAGAAAGTTAACATGTTATTTGTGAAGACTTTGGTATTAGGTGACACCACATGAAAAACTTAAGTCCAGCGGGCTTTATATCAGTAAAAAATCCGATTTGCAACTAAAGGGCCCATTTTACCCACTCTTCCCCTAAGTTTATTTTATTCATTTTTGCCCTAGTATTACTAGCTGCGACTAAAAAATCACAACACAAGAATAGGTAAAGGCTGCACAACGAACAGTATTGAAACACGTTATTAAAAAGGTGACTAAATATTAAAAACGTGAAAACCAAACGAGAACTGAAGATGCAGCAAAGGATAGAGTTCCCTCCAACGAGGAGCGTGAGCATGTACCAGTACGATTGCGGTGAAAAATGCTTTACACGGAGTTGAGCATATGTGCCCTTAAAGATCCTGCGGACGAAGTTAAATATTAATTTCCCCTATGAAAAATTCTAGAAAATTCTTTTTGTCCGCCCGGCTGGTCTAGCGGTTAAGTGCGTCGCCTTTCAATCGAAAGGTTGCAGGTGCGAAACTGATCGCTAGCTAGTCGGTTGTGTCCTTGGGCAAGGCACTTTACGGACATTGCCTAAACCCAGCGGATTAATGGGTTCTACTAAATTAAAGGAACGTGTCTATCATATACAACCCACTGAAATAGCTCAGGTAACCCGACGATGGGCGCGAGGTGATCTGACGATTGCCCGCGTGATAACCCCCTTGGTTTTCCCATTCACGGGATAAAGATGAATATCCTATCCTATCCTAGAAAACAAATGGTATTTGCACAGTGGACACAAAAAATACACTTTACTAAACAAACTAAAAATAAAATAAGTGCTTTCGTTGTCGTTTTGCAGTTACTTGAACAGCTTATACACAATAGGTTATGATAACCTGCAGAAAATAGTTTTTCACGATTATTCAAGTTATAATGGACACACTGTATTGCGGACACCTGAGATGAATTTCGTAGGCCCTATTCTTTCAAAAACAAAATAAAACTTGAAGTTAGATCAGAAAGTTTTCCTTAAGGAAAATGTATATGGCATTGGATATTCATGTTGTATTCTAGTAAATTTGGTTCGAAAGATTAGTCTGGTGGGTAAGTACGATGCCTTTCAGCCGAAGGTTCGTATGACTGGTCCATAGCTAGTCGGCGTGGGTTATCTGACGATTGCTGGTGTGTTAATCCCCATGGTTTTCCCATTCGCGGGAATAAACATGAATATTCTATCGGCTATTCTATCCTAGGAGTTATCACACGAGCAAACGTCAGATTACCGCTCGATATTGCTGCAAACATTTTACATTAGTACTGTTTGACAAAACAAACAACACAAAATAAGTGGGGTATGATGCCAGTTTCTGTATCTGGCCATTTCCCGCCACGCTCTTTAGTTTCGACGGACGAAATGAATTGACGCGGAAAGGAGAAAGTATCATCGTGTTGAACACGTAGCCTTTAGAGACAAATCACACTTTACAAAGAAGTGTATTCGTTTAGGTTTAGGGTATGACAGCATTTTTTACACGCGAATACAGTATAAACAAAGTTTTTGCATTCAAAACTTATCTAGTTTATACTAGTTCGGAAATACTTTCTATGCCTCAACTAAAGAAGTACTGAACATTGGACTTTCTTTTGAAGTGTATGTTAAAATATACATGTTGTGTTGGTAGGTTGATATCAATTCCCAACCAAACAGTTTGATAAGAGTAGTAAGTCGCCCTTTAGGGAAAATGTTATAGGTTTAATACTGGTCGGTTGTGTCTTTGGGTAGGATTGGATAGGATATTTTTCTTTGTTAATGGAAAAACCAAGGTGGTTAACACACAGGCAATCCTCACTTTATCTTGCACGCACTGTCGGGTTACTGGAGCTATTGTAGTTTGTTGTGTATGATTCACACTTTACTTCAATGTAGTAGAACTCGTTAATCCGATAAGTCCAGGAAATGTCAGTTAAGTGCATTGCTTTGGTACACAATCAAAATGCAGTGACCAGTTTCATACCTTCAACCTATGACTAAAAGGCGATGTACTAACCCACCAAACTAATCTGTTGGAAAGGAGAAAGACACCCAAAGGACATTGCCTAAAAACAGTTTAATGGGCCCTACTAAAACCTGAAAAATGTCTAAATCATACACAACACACTAAAACAGCTCGAGTAAACGAACGTTGGGCATGAGATAATCTGACAATTGACCATGTGATAACTCACTTGTGTTTTTATTTTCACTGAAAAAATTAAATATGCTTCTGGTTTAAATCATTAAATCTGTAGTTTTAAGTATTTAAAAGCACTAGTGACTTGTGAGAATTGTGGCTGGTTTTAACTAAAAATCGTGTATGCTCAATATCAAAGCAGCCCACTAAAAGCATACAAACTATAAATCAACATATTTCTCAACACACAGTCAAAATAAGTTTTTTTCTAAAAAATTGCTTGTACTATTTTTCCATTGTTAAATTTGAGATTCTTTGTTAGTACTACGGTATATTCTCAAATTGACAAGAGCTAATTTTTTTTCTTAAGTTTAATTTTCAGTGTTAATAATGAGGGTACGTAGTATATCTGGAGCACTGCTTGCCATTGCACTGTTTGGGGCTGTTTTTTCTCGCTCTGTGATCAAGAAAGATGGGTCCCCCCAAAAGAAACAATCAGTTTTAGATAAAGAAGTTTTGTTTGAGGATGAAGATTATGATGATGATGATGTTTTGGATCTACCACCGGAGGAGCAAAAAAGCAGACTGAGGAATTTGGTCGAAAAGAAAATGGATGCCGATAAAGATGGGTTGGTGTTTTTTTCTGTATATTTCTACACCTACGGGTAAATTAAACTAGAGTACTGTATCATTTTGTTTTAAATTCGCAGATTCGTTGACCTAAAGGAACTTCACGCTTGGACCTTAAAAGCTTTTGATTCGTTTGAAAATGATGATGCCAAAGAAGAATTTGGGTTGCAGGATGTGGATAAAGATGGTGCCATCTCTTGGCAAGAGCACTCGGAGGACACTAACGGGAAGGAATACGGAGAAGAAAGTCCGGAGTTCACTAATCCCACCAACGATGAGGCTGTAGAGAAGAAGCAGCAATATATAAAGGATAAAAAGCTCTTTGCTGCAGCGGACGCTAATAAAGATGAACTTCTTGACTTTCTCGAATTTCTCCACTTCAAACAACCCAGAAGAAACGATGCAACAAGTCAAGTTTTACTCGAGGACAAATTAGAAGAATCAGATGCGAATAAAAACGGCGGTATTGATTTAGACGAGTTTTTAAAGGACAGTAAAAATGCAGGTGACGACGAGCTCGGTGCTTCAGAATCCGAAAGATTCGATGAATTGGACGAGAATGATGATAAACTGCTTACAGGGGTGGAGATCTTGCAGTGGATTGATCCGGACAACTCGGAAGAAGCTAACGACGAGGCTGATCACCTCATGACGGAATCGGATTCCAACGGAGATCTGAAGCTCACCGCCGACGAGATCGTGAATAACCATGAATTGTGGGTTGAAAGTGACGCTACCGATTATGGCCGGCAGTTGATGCTGAATCATGACGAGTTTTAACGATTTATGACAGTTTTTGTTTTGCATACATCCTGGGTTCTGTATGCAAGGGGTTCATTTTTTCTCATATGCATGGAGCTACCTTTATAATGTGCATGAATACCAGGTTTATTAGCATTCGCATGACTTCTTCTGTCTATTATATTCAGTTTTTTAAACTTTCTATTGTTTTAATTTCTGGTAATTTGAGGTATTCGTGTGGCTTTGTACAAATGCAAAAACTCCATCATATGTTTTCTTCCCTGATTTACCTTTGCCCATGTCAATTAAAATGTTACTCAAAATTTATTAAAATTATTGCCTTTTACATCTAGTCAGAAGTGTTTGGTTGTTCGATGTTTTGAGTTGTATTTTTTGAAAAAATTATATTTCTGAATTAATTAGTTGGTTAAAAACTGTCACATACTACAATAGCTTCATTTCTAATCCTATTAGTCAAATCAATCTTTTCACATAGAATTGCAGTTTCTTTTTTTTATAAATGCTCGATTAATACGCAAAACATTCACTGTATAGCAAGGCTTTCATTTGGCATTTTAATTCTAGGAAATTATGTACTTGATGCCTGTTTTTACAAAAACTTCTGTACCCTTGTTTCTGCCAATCCTTTATGTTGCATGTCACTATTTCCCATTCAATAAATTTTGCAGTATATTTTTGTAATGAAATACACTGAAATTGCTCCGGCAATCAGACTGTGGGCGTGAGGTATTAAGACGAATAACCATATATTCCTAATTTTTTTTTCATGTAGATAAACCTTTTTAAAATTGTATTTGTTCAACTTTAGTTTGTTTTTGGAAAGATATGCATAAATACAACAAATTCTGTATCCACATTTCTGTAAGTCGTCGCTAGTTTTCACTATTTCTTATGAATTAATCTTTTTAAAGTTTGAATTTTCTGTAAAGAACTGTAATAAATGAAATTCTGTATCGGCTTTTAATATGATTTTGGGTTTGTTATGTGGCCAATAAATGCTGTTATTCTAATTTGTGTCAATTTTAATAATTTTAATCCAATTACAATTTGTATTCATCATCTTGTGATATCTTACAAAATCCCAACTTGAGATACACTTAGTTATCTTGTGCACCTAGAATGTATACATTAACATTCTACATATTTGTTTGTAAAATAAATGACCTATTTTTAAAATAAGAAACTGTTAGTGACCAGTACATAGCAAATAGAATTGTACCAAAGACTAATTTTTGAATTGCGATTTCTTCAAAACTCTAAAAATGATTTTCAGAGATTTAAATAATAAAATTTTGCCAAATTACCGGTTTCTACATATTTATTTGCATTGCAGAATTTGGTATGGTAGGGAAGAAAATATAGATTCTTGAGATAGTTCATGATGAAGTTAAGTTCCTTACTCGTCTTTACCACCACTATCTTTCACTGTAAAGCACAAGAACTCCACACCGGAGGGGGTAAAAGTGATAAAGAAGTTTTATTTGGGTTGGAGGAAGGCCAGGACGACATTTTCAATTTGCCAGAAAGTGAGCAAAAAGAATTGCTGGCCAAGTTGGTGCAAAATAAAATTGATCAAGGCAAAGACGGGTAAGGAAAAATTTGTAGTTTCAAAAGTATAGCTTATATTGCCACAGTTTCTGTTTTTTTCTAAGTTTTAGCCTATTTTAAAATGGTTTCAAATAAATAATGTGACACATGACCCAATTTTATGTAACACCAGTCATCATCCCATTTTTCAAAAATCTGTATTACAAAACTCAAAATAATTTTTAACTTTTTGTGCCTTTTTTTTATTTAGCTAACATGAAACTTAATGAAAAGAATGCATTTTCTTCAATTGTTTTCTTCAGGTTTGTCGATTATGCTGAGTTAGAATCATGGTCGCTGAAATCCCTGAATGATTTCGAAACCGAAGATTCTCGGCAAGAATTCAGTTCCGTGGATGAGAATGAAGATGGGAAAATCACTCGGAAAGAATACTCCTCGTTTCTTTATGGAGAGGACTTTGACATTGAATCGGAGCAGTTCCAGGGGCTAAGTCCAGACTGGAAGAATTTCTTGAAAACTTATAACAAAGACACTGCCATGTTTACCGCCGCCGATCGTGACCATGATGGAAGCCTTGTGTTAGATGAATATATTAACTTCAAGCACCCACAGTTTAGCCCTGCAACTCGTGAAGTTTTGTTGGCTGATAAGTTATCGAGTGCAGATTTGAATAAAGATGGTGGGATTGATTTGGATGAGTTCCTTACTGACTCCAAGGAACATGACACTCACAAAGATCCAGACTGGAAGATTGTTGAAACTGATAAGTTTACGGAGGATTTAGATCAAAACAAAGACGGGGTGTTGAAAGGTGAGGAAATTGTGCAGTGGGTGGCGTCGGACAACACCCATGAGGCTCGTGACGAGGCCGACCATTTGATTGAGGAATCCGATCAGGACGGGGATGGGAAGTTGTCGGTTGACGAGATTCTTAACAACCATGCGTTGTGGGTGGACAGTGATGCAACAGATTATGGGAGACAGCTCTTGAAAAACCATGATGAGTTGTAACTTGTGTTTTAACGAGTTAAAAAATGCTGTAACAATTTCTCAATCTATTTCACTATTAATTGCTATATAGTTACACCACCTTTTTCCTACAATTTCTTGTCATAAGAATAAACTTTTGTATTCTTTGTTAAATGGAAGCCAAACCTATAACTTCTTATTGCATAATGTCACTGCCACTACTATACCACTTATGATTTGCATACAGTATTAATATTTAATTTCTTATAATTATTGATGCAGTTCATAGTGGTTGGTTTATTAATAATTTTACTTAATGTTTTCTTTTTTTGTGTGAATTCATCATCAATACAATTTCATTGAAATAGGTTTAAAATCATTCATAACACACTGCAATAGCCTTTTAAATTACCCAGAAGTGTGAGTTCACCAACGTTGGTTGTTGATGAATAATACATCTTTACAATTTAAAACTTTAACTTAATATAACTGACACAATTTGCATGCAAAGATGTAAAAGTGTGCTAACTGCTAAATGTGCTAGGTGAAAATGTGCATTTAGTAAAGTATTCCTGCTGATTGCTGGTATGCCTAGAATGTTAAGTTTATTTTAAAGTTTTTCCAAAACTTTTTAGTTCATTCTACACTGCCATGTTTACTGCCGCTGATTTGCATATAAAATACCCCAAATAATAAAGCCCAGTTACATGAAATTATTTTGCCATTTGTTCTTTAGTTGGCATTCACTTTTACTTACCACTGTGCTGCATTAGGTCCATTTTTAAATGCAGATTTCAATGTATACGTTTTTTTATGATGATCAAAAGTTCCTGCGCAAAATAAAGCTTCTTTTCCAGAATTTGCATAATAGTGATTGTTGAAAGTGTAAAGGTGCAAACAACTCTGCAATGCAACAAAATGTTGGAAGAACTGTTAAAGGTTTAAATGTATATAAATCCAGTCAGGAATTCAGGAATGGAGACCTAACATTAAAGGTACTTGGTTCGATCTTTACCCTGACCATATTCTATGTGATTTTGTCCTTGTGCAAGGCACAACGAATGTTAAGTGGATTCAAACGGACTAATTAATTAAATATCAAGGCTCTGTATGAGTAGCAAAATTTTATAACACTTAGAACTGAGTCCTTTATGTAATAATTTTTTTTATCAACGATCTTTTATACCAAACGATTAAGACCTTTACAACACCTAACATCTAACAACGGATATCTAAAACCATAATGTTACCCACTTACACATTTGTGTAGTGATTAATGGACCATACATTGGTTAACCACAGTTCAGGTCTGAATACATTGATGTGGTGTCAATTTTTATCATCAGGCGTATGATTAATCCTTTGAGTCATTTTTGTTGTTACTTCCTGACAAATTTTATGTTACAATCTGCTTTTTTACAGTTAAGTATGAAATGTTTATGGTGTTTGTTGCTTAATCTACAATTTTTAGAACAGGTTATTTATCCTTATATGTGAAACAACAGCATATAATGGCATGGGCAAATGTCAAATTACCTTGCGTGCACAGCTGGTTTCCTGGAGTCATTTGTGAAACATGTATTTTAACTTGTTTTGCTCCAATTGGAATCATTTAGATCCCCAGTGGTGCACTGTGCCAAACTAATTCTAAAACTATTATATTTTTTATCTTTTACGAATTTACATTTTACAGTGGTTTCTCTTGCAGATATAAGCGAAAGATTTTGAATCAAAATGGTGGATTGTTTGTGTAACAAAGACGCATTGAAGCTGATAACAACATCTGAAGGGACATTACAGCTAAACTACAATAGGTTGGAAGAGTTACCACAACATCTGTGTGAGGTGCATTCGAAACTAGTGAGACGGATTTTTGCCAAGCGGAATTTAATAAAGGCAATTCCCGATAACTTGATCTATGAGAACGTGACGGAGCTGTACTTGCCATCGAACAGGTACCATTGTTAACGATGAGCTACTTATTTTTGTATGCACAACACAATTGTTATGATTGGGGTTTATTTCGGGAGTTTTGATCCTCAATTTTAAGCGGATTGGGCCTAGTTTTTTTATATCGCCACCTTGTCCCCTGAGTGTCGCCAAGCATAACTTGGAAAAAATACATTGTAATCGGACTAAGTGAATGCAGTATTCTGAAGATTGGTTGTGTTTTCCTACCCCTAGGAATTCCCTACTCCATCGTTTACTCTAACATCTACCCCAGGTTAACTATGCTGCCAGATCTATCCAATCTACAATCACTACAAAGTTTAATTCTGGCAGACAACAATATTGATAAACTACCCACATCCGTTGCCATGCTTGCCAATCTAACCATGCTTAACCTAAGGAACAACTGCCTGGAGTCATTACCATCAGGTATTTTTAATTTTTTTACTAGACAAAGTTTTGAACCCATGATGGTCTCGTCACAAATACTGTTTTTATATAGAAATTGGTGTATGAAACCATTGCATTGTCACTAGGTATCATGAATAGGATATTTTTTGATTGTGGTGTTGTGATATGTTCTAGGCTATGATACTCCTTTTACAACATTTTATCAGTAGTATTTGTCAGAATGTCATGTGCTTATGTATCTATTGATTGCTGATAGCGATTTAAGTCTTGCAGATTAGTCTGGTGGGTTACCTTTCAGCCGAAGGGTTGCAGGTACGAAACTGGTCGCTAGCTAGTCAGTTTTGGCCTTGAGCAAGGCACTTAACAGACGTTGCCTAAAAACAGTGGTTTAATGGGTTCTACTAAATTGGAACATGTGAATCATACACCACAAACTGCAATAGCTTGAGTAACACGACAGTGGGGGCTAGGTGGTCTGACGATTTCCCTTTGGTTTTCCCCATTTACCAAAAAACATGAATATCTTATCCTATTTATTTGCGTATTTAAAAATTTTAGAAATTGGCAAGTTGACCAACCTTGTTGTACTGGATCTGTCATACAACCGCCTTCGGAAGATTCCCTCCAGTATTAAAAGCTGCGTGGCACTGAAAAAACTGTGGTTGACCGATAATAAACTGGTAACACTGCCCAGAGAAATTTGTGGAATGGAAACACTGGAAGAAATAAGTGTTGCTTCGAACAAGTAGGAATGTGTCTTAAGTCCTAGAATAAATGTGCCTAAAAAAATTCTAGAGCTCTTGCAGTAATGAATCAGATCATCAGTTGGCAGTTCAGATCGAGACCAGTCGATCACTCGTAGCTTGTGTCTGAGCCAACGCACTTTTGGTACCTTAACCTATGGGATAAACAAAAAAATGTTGTCTATGATCAATATTTGTCCGGTCGGTTAGCGGTTAGGTGCGTCCGCGCCTTTTCAATCGGTGCGAAACTGGTCGCTAGCTAGTCAGTTTTGTCCTTGGGCAAGGCACTTTACAGACATTGCCTGAACCTAGCAGATGAATGGGTTCGACCAAATTGCAGGAACGACTCTATCATATACCTCACATCATATACCTCTAGGGATGCACAAACTAGAATATCTTGGTATTCTAGAATAGTTATTTCGAATCCAGAATATCGAATCCTATCCTATATTAAAAAGCAAATTCGAGTTAAAGTGGCAAGATCGTCAAAAATTCCTGCTGCCGCTGACTACCTCTATGGCCAGTGTGATTACATACTTATAATCATAGGCGGCGACTTCAGTAAAATGTTACCGTTACGCGAAATTTTATGACGTCACAATCGGCCCTATGCCTCGAACTAACTGGGATAGAACTATGATACTAACGATTTACAAAGCTAAAAGATTAAGCCAGGAGTTTAAGTGTTTAATCTAACTACTTCCCCCGCTGGAATATTGCATGGTCGTTAATACGCAGCTCAGCGTCAATAATACGGAAAGAATATACCAAATATTTGTGTGTTTGCGAGGGCTGTGCAAGAACCCAGATTCTTATAACGGTTAACTGATCAAAGAAAAAAACCGTTAACCGATGTTAAGCCTACTGTTCTTTCTAGCTAATACATGGGGAAAAACGGGAGTGCGTCAGTGGTCCTGTATTGAATCTAGGTCAACGTAACCCTAGGTCAAACCGCCGATCAAAGCAATAAACACCGCTGAAAAAGCGGCGCTGCGGTTAGACGATTTAATGTGATAATTATTTAAATGCGCAGGGAATTTTTTGCGTAATTATAAAACAGACATTGCGGCGCAACGGCGGAAGTCGGCGCCCATGCTTATAATATCCGTTGTAATCAACGCTGCTGCAATATGTACAATGGAAATAAAAAGGAACTCCACTGCAATTATAGTTTCTTAATGTGCAATGTATATTATTTCGAATCCAAATATTGATTCGATATTCTAGTTTGTGCATCAAAAAAATACCTCACGTGTGTTAACCCTCTTGGTTTTCCCATTCACGGGGATAAGCATAAATATTCTATCCCATCCTAATACAACAGATTGCAATAGCTCCAGTAATTACACCATGGTAATTCTAACAAATACTTGGGTTTTAATTTCCTGCATTATTTAAAAAGGACTTTTTTTTAACCTATGTAGATTTCCCAGCCCCGTCGGATGTAAATGACAAATTTGGTAATGACGGAAATTTTTATTCTGTGTTCAGAAATACCCTTGGTTTTTACAGCTTGGTTTTTCTTCCCCCCGATCTTGGTCGACAAGAAAATCTATTTTACATGAGTCTGAGTGAAAATAAATACCTCAATGCTATTCCTTTTTATTTGAAAGGAAAACTCGGCAGCTTTTATTGGTTAGTTAATCTCATTTTTCCATTGTTACTTTTATTTTTTCTTTGTTAATTTTGTTGTGTTTTTTTGTCTGGTCAAAAAAGTATGAAATTGTAGCTGCTTGCTTGCCAGTTGTATATTAAGTTAGGTACTTACTGGATATTGTTAAACTTAGTTGATTGATGAGCTGAACCCAAAACTGGTAGTAACAGGATAGGGTAGGATATTCATGTTTATCCCTGTAAATGGGAAAACCAAGGGGGTTAACACACAGGGGGCAATTGTCAAATATCCGATGATAAGTATAAATCCTTTGATGTAAACAGGATTATTCCCTTTCTTCATAAAATTTACCCATCTATCTAGTACAGGAATTACAAAACTGTTAAGCTCGCGACCCCTTTCAATTCATTAAATTTTTCTTTTACCCTTCTTCACATTTAAAATCCTAAACTAATCAAAATATATACATTATATATTGTCCGGCCGGTTGGTTCTAAAACGGTTAAGTGCGTCGTCTTTCAATCAAAAGGTTGCAGGTGTAAAACTGGTCGCTAGCTAGGGTTGTGTCCTTAGGCAAGAGCACTTTACGAACATTGCCTGAACCCAGCGGATTAATGGGTTCAACCAAATTGAAGGAACGTGTCTACCTTATACAACACACTGCAACCGTAACGGTTATCTTTCGGTCAAAATAGTTCTAAAACCCCCTTTCGCGCGTTTTCATTATTTATTGGGTTTGTTTTGGCGTTATTTTTTGAATTTGGTTTGGCGTTACTGTCTCAATACTCTATGTTGCTATGTTGTACCTTTTTTTATACAAATCAAAGCGGTTGTTGGAGAATGACATTGGGAGTTCTGCGATCGCAACAATTACTGGGTATTTGAAAGTTCCGGGACTGAGCAACAATAACTGGCCACAATATTATA
>CH003407.1:1262041-1294798 GCA_000149265.1 Ciona savignyi | reverse complement strand
GGTTTTCCCATTGATAAACAGGGATAATACCTGATATCCTATCCTATCCTATCTTAACCCATTAATCCGCTGGGTTCAGGCAATGTCCGTAAAGTGCCTTGCTCAAGAACACAACTAACTAGCTAGCGATAAGTTTCACACCTGCTAACCTTTTGATTGAAAGGCGACGCACTTAACCGCCAGACTAACCGGAACCATAAAATTGCATTGAGAAAGACCCTCTGAGGGTCGCGACCCCCAGTTCGGGAATCCCTTATCTAGTATACATGGCCAGACAGTTATTAAATGAACCTTATTACAGCTCAATGCAGATCAAATTAGTTGAAAACACGGCCTCACATCTGGGCATGCAAATTCACCATCTAAATGAACTCGTAACTGTTTTCATTTCAAATATGTTCAAACTTGATCAAGAACCTCAAGACTTGAGGGATATATGTGCAAGGGTAATTTCTATGGGAAAATGCTGTTCTGGTAAGTATTGTTTAACATAGTTTAGTTTTGTTTCTTATCACTACGGCGTATAAAACTGCAAGGGTATTATAATATAATAACACCACTGTGTTGTTCATTAATGTGTGCCAATGAAGTGACACCTCTTTGCTAACAATCCACACTAACAACTAAGGCAAAACAAGTGCTAAAAGTCCACTCCACTCTTTCATACAGTAGAGTATTTTTCCTTTGCCAATGGAACTGGTGCCATCATTTTTACTCATGTCCTTGATCGACTACAGACATAACTCCAATTTTAAGAAATATTTTTGTTTTGGTTGACTTGCTAATACACTGGGTGGGATCGTCAATCGAAAGATGGTTGGATTAAAACCAGTCCATAGATAGTCGGTTGTGTTTTTAAGCAAGACACTGGTTGAACAATTCTGCCAGAGTGTCTTCATCATAATAGTCAAAAGTTTAATACACTGCAATACCTTTGGTAATCCAACTGTCTGCACAAGGTTATTGCATTTTCCCATCCAGGATAAACACGGTTAATCTATCAATAACATTTCTTTTAGTCATTTAAGTTATGCGCTGTCCTTTGGAGGAAATGACTAGTTAGTCTGTTACTCGCAACGTTAATTAACCAATTTTCCCAGATTCCGAGTTAAAAGACCGGCTTCCTGAAAACATTTATGATGTCGTAACCGAACCAAATGGCCATTGTTACATATGTGGGAAATCATTATTTTGGACGATGTTTGTAAAATGTCCTGAAAGTTTTACTCAAGTTGAACTAAACCAACAACATATGTTGCATTATTTAGCATATTATTGTAGTTTGTATTGCATGAATGAAGGTGAAATTCTCTAGTTTGAAAGTGAAAGGAAGAAATAAGGGAACCACAAGATTTTTTTTTACTTTTTTTTGTCGCAATTAGTAAATATTTATTTTTATATTGTTTTACTTTATATTTTAAAACATTTTATAACGTTGGTTGTAGTAGCGCAAGGTGTAGCCTTTTAATTTTGTTTAACGTGCTCTCTTGAAAACGGAAAAAACGGTACATTTTCACACTCGCAATTGCCTGATTACTTTGTGTGCACTGTCGGGTTACTATTGGTATATGTGGAGTTTCTTACTCTTACCCATTATATAATTTATTTGGCGGTTTATCTGAAGCGGCAAGTTTGCATGCAGTCGTAAGGTGATGGATCAAAACATGCCGCTAGATAGTAGGATGCGTCCTTGGACAATAGACATAACGGATATCGTCTTGATCTGCTAGATTAATGGGCTAGTCTTTTTTAATATAACGATTTTTAAATACATAAATATATTATCTAACCGGAGAGCGGAGATACACTCTGCGTTTATTTGATGTGTGATAAATGATTTTCCAAGTACTCCAGCGGCCGAAGCTGTAACGGTTCTTATCCAGCTTTGCAAATGGGCAGAAAGAAACTAGCTAATTCCTATGAATCATATATAGTTTCATTAAATAAATTATTATTATCATTTTATGTGTAAAAAAAGTTATTTATTACACAGTCCCCTACTAACTATAAGTACGGAATAATTATATCGAAACACTGTTTTGCAATGGTTTTGACAGAATACCTTGTTTACAAATCTCCGAGAAAGCGTGCTAGGTTTGGTATGGTTTGTTTAATGTTAATTTAGTTTGGGGCAGTGTTGGGCTTATCAGCATGTTACTTGGTGTTGATTACTTGTCCATAAATGCCAAATAAAAATTACGGTAACAATGAATGTAAATAGTATAAACAACAGGAAGTGGCAATTTAATGTTTACAAGCTTTATTTGTATTTAAATCAGTTGTAGATAAATGAAAATAAGGATGGAATTGGTTTCTGGGCAAACTGTGTGTAGTTTGTCTTCTTATTGTCCAAACCAGAGAAAAACTAAAAGGAGAAAATAAATATTAGGAAGTTAGTTTAACGTTAGGGTTGGGGTTAGAGTTGCGGTCAGTTTTGGGTTTAATATTAAGGGTTAAAATTAGTTTCCATCCCAGTTAACAGTTTTCCGCTTTTCCTATTTTTTTGTGTTACCACAAATCCAGTTAAAACAATAGCAATTACATTTAATTACATTTTCTTCTTACGTTAGTTAACGATATGTTGACTATGTTACCTCACTCCCACTCGAATCTTTGGAGAGTAACGACTTAAGTAAAACAATAATGATTGTCAGATTACCTACTTATGAAAAATGACCCTTTAAAACTACTATAATAGGCCAACACCATAGGCTTGAAAGTCATCTTGCTGAAAATGGATGATTCTACATTTTCATCTGAATTCATACAGCTTGAAGAAGAAGAAGTGCAGGAAGCAAGGTTATTTTGAGTAGAATAGGATAAGACATTCATGTTGATCCCTGTTGTTGGGAAAATGCAGAGCGGTTTGAAATTGTAGATATGAAAGGGTCCCTTTATTTTGTACAGGTCCGCTATGTCCAGTGCTAGGTCTAGCTCTAGGTCCAGTGCCCCGCCCTAAACAATAATCTCAACCCCAGAACTAACCCTAACTCCAACCCCATGTTTAAAACTCTAGCGGACCTAGCGAACCTGTACAAAATAGAGGGACAGATATGAAATTCTAGATTCTACAATAATTCTAGAAAACAAACCCATGCAGATTAGGACATCCCTATGTCTGTATAAATACAACACATTGCAATAGATTAAGTAACCTGAGAATGTTGACTATAATCGATAAATGTCTATGCTTTAACTCTGACTTTATTTCCCATCCTCCATCCTAAGAAATCCATCCTACTGCAGGTCTCAAAATGAACTGAATAAAGGACCATTTAGAGAGCAGGATATCTACCTACCAATTGCCAATGTCGCTCGAATTATGAAGAATTCAGTTCCTAGCAATGGAAAGGTGAAGTTTTGGAAACATTTTATGTACAAGCTTAATTTTTACTATTTTTATTATTACGAAACATAGATGTTTTGGTCGTTGCTACATGTTTTGGTTGTTGCTATATTGTATGTAGTCTCATGTGTTTGTAGGACTACTTTTTAGGTGAACTAGTTTTATTGCATCTTCATAAATGGGCAGGTCTGGTATTAGTGGGACCAGATGTATATTGTATAGGTATGCCTAAATTGACTCAAAACACCCAGGTGTCATCAAGCATCAAGGCAAATGTGGTCAAGCCTGCTAGTATCATGGGAGCCTAGCAAACGCATCTTAATAAAGTAATCTGCTTTTAAATTTAAACCCTTGTGTGTAAGCTATGTTAAGCAGACTTTGAATTTTCATTAGTAGTGCAAGGTGTAAATTTAAAAAAATGGATTTTAAGCCTTAACACTTTTGACCTCCATACCAATTTTTTATGTTAGCGCCTATGCCTTCATGCTAATTTCTAACTTCACACCTTTGACTCTTTGCTAATTTTAAATATTACTTTTATTCCCAACCACGGGACTCCAGATTGCAAAAGACGCAAAGGAATGTGTCCAGGAGTGCGTGTCTGAGTTCATCAGCTTCATCACGTCGGAGGCATCAGAGAGATGCTCGCAGGAGAAGCGGAAAACGATCAACGGAGAGGATTTGTTATTTGCGATGGCGACACTGGGTTTCGACCCATACATTGAACCGCTGAGGGTGTTCCTTCAAAAATACCGCGACGTAAGTTTGTTGTGTATTCAAGCTGAGTATTGTTTATGCCACATTGTTTTTTTGTTGTGTTGCAATAACCATATTTTTGGCACCTGTTTATGGTTTTGAGGGTATGTAAAGTAAACTCGCCTTTTACAGCCAAATTAGAAAAACCGGAAATCTTATAGATTGATATAAAGCAATAACTATTTAAAGTGTTTTTAGAAATTTGTTTTCTAAAAATATTTTTAAAATGATTTTAATTTCCTCACTTAAGCATCTGTAACTTACCTTGCAGTGTACAGAGTTTAGTGGCCATAATGGCGATTTAAAAAATGTTAAGGGCTATACTGAGGCACTGCCCCATTCCAGCATATACCACACTATTACAGTTTACTGTGCATGTTTATCTCATATTTCTTGCTTTTAAATAAATATACTGAAAAATATTCCAGTTAAATTAATTTATTTATTAAACAAGCACTTAACTGTAGTTTTAAGTTCTAACCTTCGTTTTTTAAATCGAGTTTACATTATTTAATTTTTTACTGGTGGTAGACTGGTAGGACAGAGTACATAACTGGAAATATACTTTACACTTGTATGTTTGCTATATATTTCAAAGTAAAAGTAAGGTGCGTGTAAAATAATGGATGCAAATTGCTCTCTTAAAATTTACTCGTGGAAAAAGTTAACCTACTAAGTCCTAATAGTAAATTGGAACCATGTATTCCCACATTCAGTGCAAATGGCAAGATTATATTTCTAACCCTATATTCCTCCTACAGTCGGTGAAGGTTGAGAAAGGAAGTGAGGTTAACTTTGTCGAATCGCATGAGGCAGTCGATGGAGACTTGGAAGACCACTTTGGCCAGGAACAGTTTGCCGACATGCTAGCCGCTGGAGCGACAACCAATGTATTTTCGGGGGAGGTGGGTCTACAGGTACCGGTTTGCAGCACTTTTATATAAATTAAATATTTTGTTTATTATTAAACAGTGAGAAAAATATGAATTATTACATGGTGATTTGCAGATTACCTGAGTTAAAATTTTAAGGACAGTTGTTTGACACTTTTATTTAATGGGATTCCCCTATGCCAATAAACTGGTGGATGGTTAATTTCCAAACTTTCGTGCTGTCTATTTATATCATCATATATATAAAGATATTTAAAGCTGCAACAAGTGTTTTTTAACATTTTTCATTCATGCCTGGTTTTTATGCTGTTATACCATATGTATTTATTACTGGTAATGTATTTAAATTAGTGGATTTAAATTATATGCATCTTAACTGTCTAATTTCTTACTGTACAAAGCAGCGAAAATAAAACTAAACGAACATTTCAGGCTTCCACTCTTGAAGAGTCGTTACAATTCCAGTAGTATCATTGTGATCTGGTTGAGGTGAAAATGTCAAGATGACTGCATGTTGAACAATGGATTACATAGTCTATGGAATTGAAATTACAATTATTTTCTTTTGAAATCAAACTTGATCTACTGCTTTGAGCCATGTTTAAAAGATTGTTGGTGAAGGAAATGGTCATGTGCAATAACTGGAATTGAAACTGAATGGAAGATTACTGAAACACGATAATCTGCTGAAGAGATGTTTTGGACGTATTTCTACAAGAAACATCATCTTGTTCTTCATGGGCTGCAGATTTATGTGGATTCTAAACAATTACTTCTTATTTGCACCCCCACTATTGTGTAAAGGACCCCCAACTTTCGTCGTGCAGGAGTCTTTTACTATTGTATATGAACCCCCTCTCATACATGGACCATTACTTACGTGTAGGAGTGTTTTGGATTTTGGAAATTCACAGATACTTAGATGCAACTAACAATAAATACTACGGGCTGGTTCGGGTGAAAAGTAATAACCCCCCAAGTGAAAAGTAATGTCTTTAATTGCGCACACTCAACCCAAAAATCCCTTTCTGCATTTCATAATGGAGAAAGAAATTTATCTATCAAAGAAAATCTATTGAATTGTAATATAATTTGCACCCAAAACTGATTGAAATATGTTAAGCTTAGTACCAGGTAATTTAATTCCAAAAATAAAACTAATTTTGGAAGTGAGGCATATTGAAAAACATATTGTTTCACCAGTGTAGTCATTTGCATGGTTTGGGTGCAATTTTCGCTTGGCACTCCTAATTTACAGCGATGATGTATTTTATAAAGAAATGTGTTGAAACCTACATAACCAGTTGATACCAATTACATTTTGCACTGTGAATGATTGCAACTCAAAAACTATTGTGTTCCACTTCACTTTTATAACTTAACATGCAATGTGCCTGTTTATAGTACTGCTATCACCGTTTATACAGATATAAATGAATCGACCATACCAACAAAGTGAAAGCTCCGATAGCTGGACTGCAGTGTCTTAACTGTATATGTGGATAAAGAGCCTTATTACCCATCCATGATAATATAAACAGGTATATTGTGTGTAGCCACCTTTACACAATTGTAAATCCACAATGTAATTACAAGTTTGATGCAATACTCCTAGGTAAATCCTGACCTTAACACTCGATCCTTCCATTCACACTAATTCTCTTATTTTTCTTCTTTTTATTAAAATTTTTACGTTTTAACTTTGCCAATTATTTGACTGAAGATGTAAGTTATATAGTTATACAACAATTGAACTATGTGGCCTACAATCATTTAAATGCTCACTGCCGGTACTTCATTGCAGCTAGTGTAAAACCTCTGTATGCATTAAATCAACAGGCTATTGAACTTTGGTTATTGCCTTTTATCTTGTATTTTAGTGTACAAAGATTGTTCCAACCCCACTTAATTAAACCTACCTAATTTGTCATTTTTTTCTGTTTTTTAAGTTGACTTTTTTTATATTTTATCGTTTGTCATTCACAGAAGGTAGTAGAATAATAGGTTGGTCTGTTGGTTGCTAGACTAAAAATGATTTAGAAGAACTAAACTATTTGGAATAAAAAAATAGGTAAGTGTCATAAATTTGTGCCTGAGTTATACTGCATGTATTTAGTGGGAAATTGCTGCCCATTTGGGTCATCACAGATCTTCTCAAATTTCTAGGTGCTTATCTCAATAAATTTTTGGTCCTTAAAAAGGTTGTGGGTTTAAAAATCAAACGCTCGCTAATTGGTTGTAAGCTTTAATAACAAAACGTGCTGTTTGAATTCAGTGTATTAATATGTTAACAAAACTAGCGTGCACCCATCCTATTCCATGCACTGCTAAAGTTTCGATAAGTCGGCTGTGTGCATGGAGTTATCTTATGGTTGCTTGTGTTTTAACTAAATAATGGTCCAATTTTCCTATTCTGCGTATAAACATTCAATGAGTAACCCTGTTGTCAGACTACAGCTTCCAGTTACCAACCTGTTGCAGAGTCCATGCTTTGTTATCGATTTACAAGGTTTTCTTACAATAAAACAACAGCAATTAAATCAGTTTCTATGTTATGACAGTAAATATATGCCAAATTTAAAATCAATTATTAAAAATGGAACCCTGGAAAACCTTGAAAAAATAGAAAACCAAACAAAGGACTTACCTTTGAAAATATCTGCATTTAATTGGATGTTTCTCAAATGTATATTGTCTTAAAAGTGAGAAATGGCTTAATAGATCTTCCAATGCTCCTACTATTCCAGATGGAGGGAGGAAACCTGGTAATTGTGGAAGAGGATTACTCTGATGATGAAGAGGAGGTTTACTCAATCAAAGATAAGAAGTACAGGAGCAAAGCTAGAGCCACGCTACCTGATGTGTTGGCTATTGGTGGGTGGGCTTGTGGGTTTATATATACACAATATATAAACACAATGTTTAGTGAGGTGTATTCACAAGATAGTTAGCCGTGCAATTTGCACCTCTAACATACAGAAGCAAAGCTAGAGCCACGCTACCTGATGTGTTGGTTATTGGTGGGTGGGCTTGTGGGTTTTCAATATTTTGGTGGTAAATCCCCAATATCTTACTTATACCATACATGTACACAATGTTTACTGAGGTGTATTCACTAGATAGTTAGCCGTGCAATTTGCACCTCTGGCATAATAATTACTAAAATTTTCGCTTAAAGTGAACCATAGATACTACATTAACAGGATAACAAGCGGGGTTTTGCGTTGTCATCTGGCGCCACTAGTGGCAAAGTGCTACCATTGACAACGGTGTAAATTGGCCTTCTAAACATAATTTAGTAAAATAACAGCAGTGAGGTATTCAAAATTCATATTTTAGGTATTTGGAGATCAAGATTTCAAAATTATAATGGGGACTATGCTGTCCTTACTTATTGCCAAACTTAATAGTCGAAAGATAACCAAAGCACCAGCTGTAATACAAACTGTTACAAGACATCAGAAAGACATAATAGCATATATGGGTGGAGGAATACTTAGAAAGATGTTCTATAAAGCAAAGAGTTTAGAAGAGAAGTAAGTTTAATTTAGTGAGCTAAGTCGATAATATTTGTAACAAAAATCAGTTAGATAAATATTTTCGTTGTCGCAGAACATGCATTAAGTCCTGGGCCGATGGTCAGCTGCCAGAAAGCTACAAAAGGCATGAACAGAAATTTTGAGCAGAGCTCAGAATAAATTTAATTTACTTGTAGCTTCCAACCCACAGAAGATTATACTGGAAGAATTAGTGAACCAAGTGCAATTGCATGAAACTGTTGGAGGGATTGATGGAGTCATAAGCAATGCAGTTAAGATAAAAACCGTGGAACAGCTGATAAAAATTTATTTGACAGCCATATCATTTGGGTATGCAAAAAAAGTTTCAGTTGAAGCAAGTCAAACTGAAAACAAAAAATCTCTGCGCCAAAATTTGAAAACTTTTAACAAAAAATAAAATATATGTATGGAACATAAATTTTTCATTTAGGTACCGTACAGAACCAACCCAGATAAAAAAAGTAATAGCGTTGAAGCATAGTATATTAGAGTATGTTACAAGTTTATCTTCTCATGGCTTACTGCTGCAGCATGAGCTTCCCTTTTCCTCCTTTTGAGCTAAGGTGCCAAACGTTTTTCTGTTAACGGATAAACCATCACCTATAGATTATAATTGGTTTTCATATGAAGCATAACGCATATATATGTAATGTGTGCAAAAACGTCATGCAACAGCATGTCACATGATCAAGTTTCTTTGCTCAGAAAAAGCTATATTCCAACTTACCCGGTACCTATTATTCCCACAACTCTAATGTTGCACTGAGTTTCCAGTTTTATTATGGCATTCATAATAACAAAAACAAATTTAATGTTGATAGTGTTTTGGTAAAAAAGTACGCCAGAAGCCGATCAATTGCATTGTTGGTAACCCCATTAATGCATTAAATGGGTCTGTTAAATTCATTTTTTTCTGCACATGTAGTTATTTATGCCTAAGTACCTCGCAGATACAGTGCTAATACGTGGGTTGCAACTGTTCCAGAATGTTGGCTTAAGGACGTGCTGGCTCATCGCCATAATCGATATAACCTAATAGGTTGCCTGTATTTTTGCGTTACACAATGCTTTCTGCAACGTACAAAATATGTAAAATTTAAATAGCTATACTACAGTGTTACAATAAATATTCAAATGATCTTACGTTTAATTTTCATTTCGTCGATGACCAAAATTGCTACCCTTTCATGGAATGAACTAGTATTTAGTGAAGTCAACTGCTCCAAAATGTGCTGCTGAAATCCAACAGCAGGTGTATAAAGATTACGTTCTTGGCATAGAACCTGGGTTGATGGTAACACCAAGAGTTTGGACTCCCTGAGCATCTTGTAGGTCGCAGGACTTTTGTTAAACATTTTCATGCAGTATCTGCATTAATACAATTCGGGTTTATTAGACATTATCAGCTATAATGAATTTTTATATCCATCTAGCCTGGAATAAATAAGTGTTAAACAAGCCGTGAAAAAAGCACCTTATAACCGATGATAGATAACGGCGCTGGTTTTTTGCAACTTTTTTAAGGGCAAGCTGGCATTTCCACCATTCGGCGAGGAAGATGTCGTCACTAATGCTGACTTTCGCCACACATTCAATCAGATTTTGTGTGTCCTCGTTCACACCAATCGATTGCCCATATTTTTTCTCAGCGGCTTGTATCCTGATTGGGATATTTGTTAGTGCATCCAAAAATATACTAATAAATGGAAAATAAAAACTGATTTGCTTACATTTTATTTTTTGCTTAAGAGCAGTGTGCAGTCTGGTGGTATGGCAAGACAAAAAGCTTTTTAACTTTTTACTTGGTGGAACATCAGCCAAATTATCGCGTCTTTCTCCGCATCTACTTGTGTTGTAGCGATCCTTTACACATTTGGTCTTGCAGGAATTACAAGTTGATTGACTTTCCAAAGCAACCTTGCACTGCTTACTTAAGTACCTAAAGTAGGCTAATGTTGTTTAAACACATTTTGTTACAATTCAAGTAGAACTACATTTAAACTAAATGGCACATAGGTCTATAGCTTGTTAGACGCACCTCTGCGAGTAGTTACAAAGTCCGGGATTTTCACATCCAAAAGTAATTCCCACCATGAGCCTGTTTAGAGGAAGACTGAACAGTAGGCTTGTCCATACTATTTTCAAATAAAATTTTGATCTACAAGGTATACTACAACATAATTTCAAATAGTGGCGGTACCCCTAGTTTCAAAAAAATAAAGATCTAGTATAATACAGTTGGCGTCTTAGCTACGACTGCCCCTAAACTTAACAATGCTTAAAAACTGATTTACAAACTCCTGTTACATACAATAAATCCCATATACTATTTTAAATTTGCATATAATTAAGAGCAAATCAGGTTGTTGTTACAAATAAACTTGGTTGCTACAGTAAGCAAGCACTTTACCACTAGGAGCGCTGCGCGCCAACGCAATATCACATAGAAATGCACAGGCAATTGTTCTCCGCTTGTTATCCTGTTAATGTAGTATCTATGAGTGAACTCATTCTTTAAATTAGAGTTTAATTCATTCTCTAATTCACATGTAAAAACCATTACCACCCTGTTTATTGAAATATTAGGCAGCAAAACACCAGACAGTCTAGCTATGGCCTTGGCCTTGCCTATGTGGATATGCACAAACTTGTTCAGTATGTATATTGATGTGACATATGGTCATAACGGGTTAATTCTTAAGGATGCCGCTTAAACCTCGAGTTTCTGATTTTAATTCTTTTTATTTAGTTTTAATTTATGTATGCCGTTCCTCACAACATGATGTGGTAACAAATACTATGCTTTTGCAGCCCAGGTGGACAACTTTTCATGTGGGGTCATAGCAAAGTCTCGAATCCGGCCGCGTACGCAGTTTGGACCACTAGATGCCCCTCTTACTTCGGAATCACTTTCTTCCTTCCCGCTTAAACCAAGGGTAACCTTTATATCTACATACGAAATGATATTTATTTTTTTGTTCCAGTGACTGCCTTATCATATCGGTAATAGTCAGATTATCTCACTGCCTTATCATATCGGTAATAGTCAGATTCTAATGCCTTGGCATATCGGTAATAGTCAGATTATCTCACACATATATTTGAGTTACTATAGATATCATCATGAGTTTTGTATAATTAAAACGTTTTTTATTTCAATAAAACCCTTCATTTTAGTAAAAAGAACCCTAAAACAATCCACAAAATTACACTGCGACTGCTTTCAATTCACCAATCTTTTGGTTGAAAGACAACACTCCAAATAACTGGGCTATGCGACCCAATGAAACAAATGTTTTCTACTGAGTGTGATAGGGTGACAGCTATTTCAAAATACAGTCAGTGATCAACCATGAACAAAATTTGTTTTCTCCTAGATATGAGTGGTCGCAATCTGCATTTTTTTTTATCCTTCTAATAGGGCTCTTATTAATTTTATTGCTACTGTAGTGAGCGATTAATAAGTTTAATACCCATGTACAAATGAAACAAACAGAAGACCACTAGCATCTTTTATCTCACAAAGTGTGTTGTTTTCGAAAATATTGTTAGTTTTACTGCTCCCTGTGATTTTGATTTTGTGGGATATGAGTTAAAATGGCCATTTAAGTACAAAAGGTTGCCAACCCCTCGTCCTATATAAACACTGTGTGTGCATTTATGGTTGTTATTACTTTTGTCTGCTTTGTCTATACTTATTTTTTCAATCCTTTATATTTCTTTTCTTTTTGTGTTTTGTAGATAACTTTAGGCATTATATGTTTTTTGATTTAAAATAAGGGGTTTCACAGGTTACCAATTTAAACGTTTTATTTTTAAATTACTGTTTTAAATATTAATCACTTTTCTTTTATTGCAGCCAATGGCAATGCCAGACATAGGAGAAGGCACAAAAACAGAGCTATACTTTGACGTGAGTTTAAGGATGGAATGAAATTTTTTAAACTCAATATCTGTGGACATTGTCCACCCATGAGGCTATAAATCGACCATCCATATACTGTAGTAACTCCTGCAACCTGACAGCTTACACCAAGTCTTATAACAACGGTAAAAGCCGGGCTTTCCACTAGGATTTAAATCAATTAATCTATACACATTGTAATAAGGCTAGAGACTCGACTTGGAACAGATTATAGTTCTCATGGCTAAAGATTGGCTTCCCACAATGATATATAGCATTCAACTCTCTACACAATATAATAGGGCCAGAATCTTGACAACTTTATAATAATAATAGGGTAATGAAGCCAGCAACTTGGATAATAATGCAAGCGACACTATATAATAGGGTAATATTTTCAGCAACTTGTCAACTTGTGGATAAAGCTTGATTTTTTACCTATGATGTAGCTTCATCATAATAATACCCCCCCCCCCCCAGACACGGAGTGAGAACTTGTGCAATTGGATGAGTCTGGTACGACCTGCAGATAATTACGAGGAGCAGAATTTGATCGCTCAGTTCGTGAAGCAAGCAGTGTATTTCACCACCATTCGAAAGATTGAGGCTCAAGAGGAATTAAAGGTGATAATCATTGTTTTAGAATACTGCTGTTTATGGGTGGGACTAAGACGTTAAAACATGCTGATTGGATTGATAACCCTATGTCCACTGTCCGGTTTCAAGAGCTATTGTGTCGTGTATATAAGTTTTTTTTTAACCTATTAATAGAATACATAATCCAGCAGCTAGTCCCTGGATTTGAACCCGCTACCCTTCGGCTAATATTTCAACGCTGGAAAAATGACTTAGTGGCTGATTTCGAACCCACAAATCTTCTACTAATGGCCCAATGCTCTATCTAGTGCTTTGCAAACACTGTGCCCCAAGACAATAGTGTGACGCGAGAATTTAATAATATTTTTAAACAGTTTTCTCCAAATAAAAAGGATTTTAATTTTAAAAAATAATACTGTGTATTACTTTATACACGATACTGTCTATTACTTTTTTTAACATTATTAACAATTTTGACTAACAAGTGCCGTCAAATTTCGTAAGTTTCTAATTGTGCTTCAAGTGATATAAGGTTGCGGAGCACTATTCTTAAGCCATTGCACTTAAAAAAAATCTTTTTTTAAACTGTAGTTTAATACAGGTATGGTACGCACCGAAATACGCTAAGTTTATGAACAAGCCTTTGCTAGCTCCAGTGCCAAGTCAAGACGCTGATCTCGTTAGTTTAAGGTGAGGGTGTTGCTTTGGGGCATTGACGTTACAAATTCTAAAATATGGAAGCCAACCTAATGAGCGTCACATAACAACAGTGTGCAATGCTGGAAATAGAACGCTGTACTGTAATCGGTGGTCATTTACCTGAAATAAAGAAAAATATATTCGGTTTCACTTTTAGAAGAACATAAATATCTTTCTTTAAATAGAACATATGTATTAAAATAAGCTTTGTGTGTGTGTGTGTTACTCAACCATAAATTACCATTAAATGCTACAATTAACTATTTTCTAAACGTTATTACACAAGCAACTGTAATCGATGTAATGAAGTTCCACCCTATCTCCTGTATTCATCCCATAATCCCAGGGGACGCAAGCTGTTCAAACCCACGTATTTTGCTGATACATTCCGTGATGAAGAGGATGAGGTCGACGTGAGGAGCGTTCCTCCCAAGAAGAGGAACTGGGGGAGGAACAACCGGGTTTTCGTTAAGGTGGGTTGTGTGGGGGGTTAAAGGAGCAAAGTAGGATGTCTGGAGTCTACTATAACAACCTACTTTCTTAGGATAATGTGGGTTCAACTAACCTGGAGCCTGTAAGGAATCTTTCACAAGACAATCAAGTTCTGCAACAGGTTCGTATATCTAGGTACAAGTGCTGTGTGGGCATTGCGGGCTGTGTCGGCTCTTTTTTCTGTGCGAAATGTGCGGTATGTGCATGCTATACCAACTGTATGTGCTGTTCTATGCAGGCTGTTCGTGTTGTGTGATGACTATTTTTTTAATGGAGTTGTATACTGAGCACCAGGCGTCAATTAACATGTAACCCGGTCTATATTATCGGTTGTGCTGGTGCTTATTGTATGTCATACCTGATTATCTTACTCTAATTAAACTCTGACAATCATACTCCTTTACAATGTCAAAGCCAAACCACAGTTGTGTGTCTATTATTTATTCTTTCTTATCACCACAATATTTATCATGCTAATATGTTATCGAATGGTCTAATTTTCAGATTTTTTTATCTCCTTAATAACTTAGTATCATCCCCTCTAAAAATTCGAAATCACCCCCTTCATAACCCAGTATTATGACCTCTATGACCCAGTATCATGACCTCTATGACCCAGTATTATGACCTCTATGACCCAGTATCATGACCTCTATGACCCAGTATTATGACCTCCATGGCCCAGCATCATCACTTCCATAACCTGATATGTCCTCCAGTCAGACCTTCCGGATCATGCTACTGCTCCTCCTGATGTCCTTGACACTGCTATCGAGCTAATTATGGAGGTGGAGGGTGAAAAAAGCACTAAACCGACGACATTTAGCAACCGTCCTGTTTGTTGTTATTGTGGCAAGTCATTTGGCCGGTGAGTGGGATGGTATGTTTAACCATGTGATTAGGACAATAAAGGTTTAATAACATAAGAAATCAGCAAATCACCTTGTATATAGTTAAGGATATTTTATTTTTTAACCCTTCAAACCAGGTGTGGGAACTTTTCCAGTCGGCCAGTTTAGGAAAATTAAGTTCTTGGTGGGCGGATTATAACATGAATAGTATTCAATTACTTAACCACATATTAATTCACTAATGCAAGGCCACATTACAGGGTATGGTCAGATACAGTCTACAGGCTTGTCAAAATCACCTTCACGGGCCGTATGTTGCCCATGTCTGCTTTAAACTATTGGTTCCAAACAATGTTCACTCGTCTAAACATCATAACTAATTAGTCAGCGACTGGTTTTGATCCCACTTAAAATCATATATTAAAACCATACCAACTGGCCGAATTTAGCATGATGGGTGGTTTTGCACCTAGCACAACAGTTTTTGCACCTAGCACAACAAGTTTTTGCCTTTGGCTATCTCTACATCTTTCTTACTTTGGGTTGGGGGTCAGGTGATACATGTCAATCATTCAATATTGAAGGTTCGCCTTTTACATTACATTACTATGGGTGGGTCTACGGTAGCTCTGGGACTAGGAATTTAGGCAATAAAAGGCCTGGTATTCCAGCGCCCCGAGCTATCGTAGATCTGGCATATAACGGTCAAGTTGGCCAGTGTCCTGAAGAAATCTGACAGAATGCCTAAACGGGATAGATATGAGATCATCAGATTTAAAAAAATGATTATCTTTGTTACTTCATAAACTTCTTGCGCTCACCCACCCGCCCCTTGTTCCAGCAAGCACACACTGAAGCTCCACCTCGCCTCACACTTCCCACCTTCCTTCCTATGCCATGCATGTGGTCGAGCTTTCATCCGCAAGGACAAGCTACAGGAGCACATCAAACGAATGCACAGCGGAGGGCGCACTGGAGCGCTTGCCAAAGCAAAGAAGACCAAGCCTCAAGGTCAGTGGGTTTTAGCTTCTCTCTTTATTTGTTTCGCGATTATGTCATATACAAGATGTGGTAACCATCATTTAGATTTAGAACACCAATTTGATTTTGTAATCATGCTTGAATTGGTAGCCCATTGTTTTTATATACAACCTATAATGGTTTTTCTTCTTAATTCATGAGCCTTACCATCACAATTTATCAAACAATATTTTACGCTCCCTCTGTCCATTCAATCTGCTATGCAAACTCCATAATTACAATTTTTACACATCTCTATCCAGTGGTTCCCTAACTAAAACCCTTTAAATACAATGTTTAAACCACTCTCCCTATTTATCCAATTCCTTACCAAAATAAACCCCATAATTACAATGCCCGTCCACCCCCATCACCCTCGATCCAGATAATACTGTAACCCAAAACCCACAATTACAACACCTCCCCCCCCTTCCAGCCAAAAGATTTCAACCCCTAATCCCACCGACGGAATGCCACAAGTTCCACTACAAGTGTGTGCACTGCATGGTTGGCTTTCAGCGGCGAGGAATGTTGGTCAATCACCTCCTCAAGCGACATCCAGAGGTTAACATGGATAACGTGAGTCTGATGCATGTATGCTTAAACACATGAAGGTAGATTATTGGCGGTGTATAGGGATACAAGGGTCAACATGGATAATGTGAGTTTGATACATATATTCTTAAACACAGGATAATAGGTTAGATTATTGGGGGCGTATAGGGATACAAGGGTCAACATGGATAATGTGAGTTTGATACATATATTCTTAAACACAGGATAATAGGTTAGATTATTGGGGGCGTATAGGGATACAAGGGTCAACATGGATAATGTGAGTCTGATGCATATATTCTTAAACACCTGATAATAGGTTAGATTATTGGGGGCGTACAGGGATACAAGGGTCAACATGGATAATGTGAGTTTGATACATATATTCTTAAACACAGGATAATAGGTTAGATTATTGGGGGCGTATAGGGATACAAGGGTCAACATGGATAATGTGAGTTTGATACATATATTCTTAAACACAGGATAATAGGTTAGATTATTGGGGGCGTATAGGGATACAAGGGTCAACATGGATAATGTGAGTCTGATGCATATATTCTTAAACACCTGATAATAGGTTAGATTATTGGGGGCGTATAGGGATACAAGGGTCAACATGGATAATGTGAGTCTGAGGCATATATTCTTAAACACATAAGGATGGGATAACTTAGATTATCGGGAGGTGTATAGGAAAACAAGTTGGATACTATGTAAGCATATATGCTTAAACCCATGAGGGTAAGTTTGGTTAGGTTATCGGCGGTGTGGGTTAACAAGGATAGGGTTAATGTTGAAAATGTGATTTGGATAGATAGATTATTAAATGTTGCATGTTATACCTGTTTAGGCACAACATTTTTGGTGGATATATGTATAACAAACAACTAAAATTGTGATTATACTCTATAGTTTGGGATATAGGCACAACATTATCAATAGAAATGTTCACATTCCCCTTTAAGGCTATTTGTACCACTTATAATTATTTTAACCATAGGTACCAGAGCTTAACCTACCAATTATGAAGAAAACTGTGAGCTATGTTTGTCCGTACTGTAAGAAGTCCTACCAGTCTATCACAAAACGCAGGGATCACGTGTTAAAGCACCACCCCGGTCAGCAAGTTCCCCCAGGTCTCAGGGAAGTGAAGAGAGCCGCCTGCCCCACATCCATAGGCGATCCGGCTGTTCGTGAGTACTCTTATTATGCTAGGTACCACATCATGCTAGATACCGCATCGTGCTAGATACCACATCGTGCTAGATACCAAATCTTTCTAGATGTTTAACATTTCTGGCTTTGTTTAACAATATGGACTTGACAAACATTATGTAAGGGTTGTATATTTAAGTTAGGTCATACTTTAGTAAAAATATAAACCTTAAATAGTGAAAGTGATAAACCCTCTATATTTGTTTGAAGCATCTTTCCTTATTTTTGTTCAGTCTGCTATAATACAACAAATACCACATAATATTATATCTTCCACCAAGTTCACCTTCACATCCCACCCCCAGGGAAATCCCCCACAACCCCAATGGACCCAGTAATATGTCCCTACTGCCCGTCCCAGTATTCAAGCCACGCCAAGATGGTAAACCACCTGTCACTCAAACACACAGACAAAATGGCCGACTACAATGAGAAAAGAAAGGTTTGGCAATAAGGATTTACTTATTATGCAAATTTATGTTTTAATTAATTTTAAATTGATTCTTCAAAAACCAACACCTATGAAAGAGGACGGGAAAGCTTTTGCTAAGTAAATCAGAGTAATTAATTGTTTCAACAAACCCTAACCCTGATACTAAAGTTACCCTTTTTTATGTGAAAATCTAACGGGTAGGTAACACCTTAAATTGAATCAGTTGCTTTGGTGGCTACTTAAAGTTTTGTCCTTATTTTTTAAGATATTTGTGCAAGTAGCTATTGTGTTAAAAATATATTAATATAAAATAAGAGAAACACTGTAGACTTGTCGTTTGATAGAATTTTGCAACGAAGAAAAAAATGAACAAACCAAGCAAGAGTGACGAGACTGCTTATCCCCATGACAACGAATATACCAACCAATCAGAAGCACAGCTCAACGATGTTTCTTATCTCGGTAATTTTAATTCACATTAGTTTTTTACTGCTTTATTGGATAGGATAGGATAGAATTTTTATCTTAATCCCCATGAATGGGAAAACCAACAGGGTTAACACACGGGCAATCGTCAGATCACCTCGCACCCACCGTCGGGTTACCGGAGCTATTACAGTGTGTTGTGTATGGTAGACACATTCCTACAATTTGGTAGAACATATTAATCCACTGGGTTCAGGCAATGTCCGTTAAGTGCCTTGCCCAATGACACAACCTAGCGACAAGTTTCTAACCTGCAACCTTTCGGTTCAAATGCGTTGCACTAAACTGACAGACTAACCGATCGGACGATTTAATTGGTATGTATTGCACCTCATACAAAGTCTAGTTTAAAAAAATAAATAATAGGTAGTTTTATAAACCCTGTGGATGGGAAGCAACGTTTTTTTTTGCAGGTGTACTGCACTGCATGCTCAAAAATATTTTATCACCTCATTTTATTTGTAGAAAGTTTATTCCGTTTTTTACTTTTTTTTATCTATCTACTCTAGGGTTAAAAAACACAGTATAAAGGTACAAAACCAGACGTTTTATTTAAGATTTTTTGTTTGGGATCTGTTGTTGTTGTTACTTAATAAGGTAATTATGACACACAGATCATGATATACTGGAACATGTTGACAGCACGATGGCGCCAACGAATCAGTACATTGTGGATCGGCAAATATCCGAGGTAAGGCTTTTAAAAGCTTAAATAATTATTTCGGATAAAAAAACTACATTAGTAGGCTGAAATAAAAATAGTAAAATAAGTAATCCAAAATAAGGGTAAAATGTTGAAAGCAAATTATTCTATTTTGATTTATTATCCTACCTGACCTAAATATCATTTTTTTCGTTTTGTAACAATTGTTCTTGTTCGGTTATCCTATTGATTTGTCACATCACTACCTGTTTGTAATTTTCCCTTTAATTTAAGGCAACTGTTTTTTGTAAATTTAAAAAAAAGCATTTAATTATTAATCACTTAACTTAGCACATGATGCAATTACTCCCAAAACCCAATCTAAAGCGCATGTTATCCTAACACCCCCATTGTTACCCCCCTTGTCAGCAGATGCACAGCATAACACACTTGGTCGACGTCACCTCAAACCAGCCCGATTATTTACGTCCGAATGTTTCCGTTACCATGCCAACCAGCTACGAGAACAATCAGTTTATGGCTTCCATGACAACAACCGATGATGTCGTAAATAACGTGGTATGTCGATTGTTACATAATAATTGTGATATATTGATGATAATTGTAAATTTTATTGAAAAGTTTATTAAAAAATAAACAATTACAATTATAACTGCAAGTTTTTTAAATTAAACAAGCTGCTTTTTTATATAGTGAATGTATTTTTGGAAAATGAAACATCTTTTTGTACTGATATCTTAATCCAGCCACATAGCTAAACTTGGTAGTTTATACAAAAGGGTTGTTGGATGGAAACCAGCCACTGGCTAGTCAGATGTGTCTTTGGACATAGCACGTTGCAGGCGTTAATCTCACAGAATTCTTTTTACAGACAACAGACATTCTGAGTGATTTTGAAACCGTCGGGGGTGGATTAAATAGCAATCCAAACGACAACTATAGAGTTCTTAATAATCAGGTAAAAAGGTCTGTGGCTTAAAACTTTTCTGTGTGCATAAGATACCTGACAATACTGTGGATAAATCCTGGAGTTCCCACTCTTCTTTTGGTGTGTTACAATACCCAAACCATTTATCATGAAGATTAACAAAAAAAAAATATTTTTTTTAAATCAAAACAGTATACCCAGAGTATTTAATCTTGGGTTCGCGTTGTGGCTTAAACCATGTTTAAATAATGATTCTTTACACAAAGGGTATTGTATTTTTTTTAACTAAGTTTATGCTTAATCAGGTTTATGCTAAATCAAATTTCTACACATCATTCTTTGTTATTGTGATAAATTAAGAGTGTCTTCTAGATCGCTGGGTTTAATTTTTCACCCACTGTAGTTTTCAAGCGTGCTGACGTTAATTTCTTACCCACCGTCATTTTAAGAGTACTAGGTTTAATTTTTCACCCACCGTCATTTTTAAGAGTGCTACGTTTAATTTCTCACCAACATCGTTTTTAAGGGTGCTGTCTTGAAATTTTCACCCAACCACCATCCTTTTAAAGGGTGCTAACTTTAACTTATCACCCACCGTCGTATACAAATGATCACCCCATGAACACCCACCTCTGCAGCAGAACATGCGTCCGCTACCGATGACGTACCAACGCGGACGCAAGCAACTCCTGCTGCAAGCAATGAACGAGGAGAGAGACAGGGATAACCGTCTCGCCAGGGGATACCAGTGAGTACACAGATGTATATTGTGATGTTTTCTCATAACTTTAGGTTAATCGATTAATTTCAGTTTTTTCTTGATCATTTTTGATTTACTAAAAGTTCTTTTTAAAGTATAGGTATGTCTTATTTCTCAAGTATTGGTGTTTTTTCTCAGAGTATAGATATGTCTTTTTCTTAAAGTATTGGCCTGTTGTTCAGAACTATAATTATGTCTTTTTCCTGAAACATTATACATTTATATTTTGGTTTGTACAAAGTTAATTTCCTACCATCTATTCCAAGTAGTTTGTTATTCACAATTACTGCACGGAATCCACTTGTATATATAGTTCTAAAAAATTCATTTTAATCCAAGAACAAAATTTCATTTAACATCCGAGTAATTATTCTTCATTTAAAGATACAAAACTGAATGCTTATCAATGTGTGTTTTTGTAGGGAAAAAGTCTTGCTTCTCAGTAATAATGTTTACTATGTAACAATGTTCGACAAATTTTATTAAAAATCCAAAAAATTAGTTTCATTTTTTAAAACTTACTGCTGACATAAGTCTTGCTTCTCAATCTTAACAACTCTGTTTAAGTATCATTTATGTTGTTATAAACCAATAAAACTGGACAAAGTTTATTTAGCAACAGAGTATTTATTCCCCTTTTTTCGATTAAAATCTAGGATGTTTTTATGGGCGTTGTTTTTCAGTAATAATTGTTACTCTGTTCAAGAAACATGTGGTTTTAAAACCAATCACGTTGGACAAAAATGATTTCAGATGTGTGGACCCCCCTCACCCACGTGGGACCCACCAATCACAAAGCAACATTATTCCTAATGATGACATCACAATGGATATTAATGGAACAAACAACGACTATCTACACGACAATCACCATCACAATCAGGTTATTTTTTCTTTGATTTTGTATAATTTAGTTTAGTTTAGTTTAGTTTATTTTTTCGCTCCTTCGTTACAATAAAGAAGAATAAAACAATAATTTTAAATTAAGGAGACAGGATAAAACGGCAAAACTACAGTAGTTAAAACACGGCAGTGAATAGACACATTACAAATGAAATTTATGTGTGATACTTGTTGTAAAAAAGTTACTGTGCCGGATTTTTTAACAAAGCAATGTATTTTATGAACTATTCAACATTGTTCATCTTAGTTTAGTTTTGGTTTATTCAATTTTTGCCCAGTATTAAATAATGGCAAATGAAGCAAATTACAACACAGGAACAGGAAAACGAACAGTCATTAAAACACGGCATTTAAAAAAAGGTTTATAAATAAATATAGCGGCTTCCAAACCTAAACGAAAAACAATACTGTAAAAATCAAAAATTAAATTCGACAATTTAATATTTTGCACACTTTGAACATTCTGGGCTCTTAATAGTTGCTAGAATGAAAATTTTTCCAAAATGCATATTTTTTAACCATAGGTCATTGTATTTTATATACACATGCATATACTGCACATATTTTGTTTTTATTTATAATAAAAAAAAAATTGGCTGGACATATGAATAAGAATAACTAGTTTTACGATTTTGTTGTATGATGTACATATACTACATATTCATATAATAAAAAAATCTAAAATTCAGTTGTAGTAAATAAAAAACTTTTATGATATATTTTTTATTTCTATTAAACTTTATATGTAATTATTTAATTTTTAAAATTCGTTTTTCAGAACGACACATCTTTAACACAACTCACAACTGCGAACGGAGGGTGGGTTTGTCCGTCTTACGTCATAATCTCGTCCGACAAGCAAAAGAATGACCACTAGTCACTACTGCAAGAGGTCACTAAAGAGCAAAGGATCCTAACTTTGAGGTATGGGGTGGTCCGACGTAAACTGGGGCTTGTATGGAATGGATTCCTTCAGTAATAGGAAAATGGATGCGAAAAATGCATAATAGCCTAAATGGCAAAGCCAAGGCTCTTCTTTCTTTTTGAGTATTTCGAAATATTGCAAAGTCTCATTAACAATTGGGATTTATATTACGTTTCTTTGAAAAGAGTCGGGTTTTCAAGTCTTCGTCAATCTTAATACTGCAAACACCGTTTGAAACGCCCGTCAAATGAATGTCGAAATAAATACCAATGCTAGAGGTCAATCCAACTCAACTTAGTGGTATCTGACTTTGCCAGATTGGATTCGTAATTCAAGATCAGTTGGCTCATTTCACTAGGTTACATTTAATAAAGGCAATAGTCTTTTGCTGTGTTCGGTTAAAATTATTGTGTTTGCAATAGTTAACCACAAAATGTTAACTTTATTTATTGCACTTTGTCTCTTTGCGCAATCTAGTACATTTTGCAAGATTTTAGTTATTATGGGTTCCCTTTGAAATAGCGATAGGAACACATTTTGCTGTTTTTTTCTTTCTTCTGCGTAACTCCAAAGTGAGCTTTTTGTTTTTACAAATAGCAGTGTAATCCTCATATTTTTTCAACAGTGTCAAAGAAAAATTTATTTATTGGCCAAAGGCCACATATTTGAAATATTACTTCTACATCACCCAAACCATTTAATTGAAAGTTAAAATCAAGTGATCCTGTTAACCATTTAAACTTTGAAAGTTTCATTTAAGAATTTTGAATGGCTGTTTTAAATCTAAAAAAAATCTTTATTGTGAGTTGTATTAGAATTTACTCTACTGTATAATATTTTGCTCTAGATTATTTATTTTCTGCAATATTTAATACATATTTGTGAATTATGGTCCATTTCTGGTGTTGTTATATTCAAACTTAGGAGCAACCATACATTATTGTAGGAGCAACCATACATTATTACATTGGTAACATTTTAAATTGGTTTAAAAGGGAACTAGACTAGCAACTTTAGTTCCTCTTTTGAAAAACAGGAACTAGTCACACATATTAAGCCAGGTTTAAGAAAGAGCAAGTAAGAGTAGTTTAAAAACACTAGAGTAAAGCATTTATCCTTTGTTTTATTTACAAACAGGACTATTTATTTAAACCTATAGTAATTTATAAACCACTGTTATTGGATACCCAAAATGGTATATGTCTCTATAAATTAATCATTATGTTGTTTGAAGGTTTTGAACGCACAATTCCCAAATAAACAGATTTTTACCTCATTTCTTTGGAACACTGATTGAAAACATTAACTTGCCTATATCAGAGAGCAATGGCTCCTTCAACCTTAACAATAAAAGTGGGGACTTGGCTGTTCCTGGTTGCAGAAGGGGCAGCTGCTGTTGTTGGGACCACTGTTGTGGCAGGTGCTGTCGGAGTGGTGATCATTGGGGCAGCAGCTGTAGCTTATCATAAGCACAAGCAAAAATTGGTGTAAAATTGCTATACAAAACATTGATGTTGTGATGTTTAATTGTTGTACAAAACAAATAAAAGTTATGTAACAATGTAAAATATCTCTGCATGTAGTGGTTTAGTAAGCACTTTTTACAAGCTATTAATTTAAGTAAAAAAATATGCTGCCTTAATAAATCATTTATCGATAAAAATATTTCTGTTGTGTTATTTTTAAATTTCTGTTTTCGACAAATCCGATTTTTAATATCAGTTTTTTAAACTGTGTATGTTACCGTTATTATTATAATGTGTAAATGGTTCACTATGTAAAATGAATAAGTACAGATAGATAAAAAGTTACCGATGTATTATAGCTGGTAAATCCATAAAATTGTGAAGTAAAAAAAATATGGGTGGTGTCATACAAAGTACTATACGTTCGAACAATGCAAAATTTCTTTACCTGTAGTAGTTTAGTGTGCACCTTTTTACAAGCTATTAATTTAAGTGAAAAAATATGCTGCCTTAATAAATCATTTATCGATGAAAATATTTCTGATGTGTTATTTTTAAATTTCTGTTTTCAACAAAACAGTATTTTTACAAAGCAGCAATGCTTTCAACTGAGCAGTGTTTTGTTACCAAAGTAGAGGTTAATTTAGTTAACTTGTATTTTTACATGAAAACAATATTTAAAAAAATGTTAGAATAATAATGATTGTGATGCTAGTATGATGTAATAAGTAGTAGGTAAATATTATATAAGCATGCGGAAGTAGGTAGACATGATGATTGTTGTATTTAAAATTTGAACGATAAAACAACAAAATTATTGCAGAATAGATTTTTAGGTTTATTTACAAGACAATGGAAAACAGCTTGATAATTACATCACAGTACTTTGGATAGAAAATGGATCAGTGCAGAGAAAATTACTTGATTTTAATTCAAAATAAGTATGAAAGCAACAGTAAATGGACACCCGTTTGTTTAAAATGCTCAAGCAAAAACGACCAGCACATTTGTACAGCGCATTATAATATGCAACAAACCTGATAAAGCGTTTGTCTTTTCCATTAAAAACTATTTTTATTTTTCCAATGTTGGATCTGGTATACATTATTATCTCAGCTTTAACAATTAAGTATAAAAAAAATAAAAAAATATGTATATATAGACTGTATCATTATGCCACAGATTTAAAATTGTTTGAGAGTTGTAGTTTTATCTTTGTTTTTGGTATAGTAAATTCGTAAAATGCTGTAAACAGTAAAAACTCATCCTTAAGGGGTAATCATTATATTTTTGCATTCTATTAACAAAAATCCGTATTTAGGTGAAAAAATAACATCATGTCATAATTATTTAGAAAAATTTAGATGCAAGGTATCCTGTATCACAACCATTTTGATAAGTGTATTATGGCCCATTATGGGTGAAAAAAAAAATATATTTTTTTTTATCGCTGATCAGTTTTTTACTCCTCTTCGTGAGGTAACGCCTGCAGTCCCGCCATTACTGAGAACCCAATCGCCATGAACATTGTTTTCAGCAGCCTTCTGTCCGTTGCACCGTTCGTGAACTCGTGGGGAATGATTTCGATGAATATCACGTACACAAATGTCCCAGATGCAAATCCCTGAAATATTAATTAAAGGTTATTCTGCCCAAGGTCGAACTGCTGGAGTTATCAGTGTATGTGAAAAATTAGAACTTTTAAGTTAAAGTTAAACAGATATTACTGTTTAAGTGTTTAGTACCTCCTGCCTAAGGTTGAGTGCTGCAGCTTTTAGTGTATGTGGATAACTAAATCAGATGTTCAAGTTTAAGGTTTTGTAGCTATAACTGAGTTCTAGGAATTTAAAGTGACTTGCTTTACTGCCCAGTAATACAATTATGCTGTGTGAATTATTGGACATGTTGGTCTGGTTTAGACTCAATGCTTACGGTTTAGTTGCATTAGCTATTTTATATTATGTGAATAATCAGACAATTTAAACTACAAAATAGATAATACGGCATGATAGCAACAAACTTAAATTAAAAGCTATTTGCATGATAAACGTCCAGATTAATTACCTTACCATCATTAATTTTTATATGAATTCTAAGTTAGTTCTTTTGAGACCATACATTACATACAGTTCCAAATAGACCAATGTGCTCATATGGGATTTAGTGCTTCGTTAAACTTTGCAATGATTAAAGGCTGAAACTCATTAAACATTCATGAATAACTGAAGCAACCAGTCAGTATTGTAATAATCAAAAGTGTGTGGGTCCACAGGGTATAGAGTCATTTGAGAATTCATAAGACATCCTGTAGATGTATTATATGTTATTCCTAAACCAAGATTTTAATTAAAAATGAACTTTTCTTCTAACCTAAGTGCTTCCTTGTGATAAAGAAAATTGTTTTCATTCAACCGAGGTAAAAACATCTTAAAACCTAAAATAAGCCAACTAGAAAAATATACCGAAATTCACATATTTATTGTAGTATGAAAAAATACCTGTACAACGGCGACAATTTTATCTGTGACATCGTCTTTATTTTTAGCATAGCTTAACGCCGCTCCGATTGCAATGCCAATCGGTGCCATGATGGAGAAGATTGTAAGTGCAGTTAAAACTGATTTCAAAGTTGCCCTGGAAGGTTTAGAATGGAATTTGTGGTTAAAACGTTTTAAGAGTTATCTATTGTTTAATGATGTTAAATATTTTCGGAATGCAAAAAATGTTTGGGTTGGAATATATTGTATGGTTTATATGACATATGTTTCCAGATGCTAAATCCCAACATAATAATTTATTATTTTTTTTTATATATTCTGACTGGGCTAAAATATTTTTTAAAGTTAATATAAGAGAAAGTGCTGAAAATATTGTCTTGTCATCAAATTATTATGGTACATAGCAAAAAGAAATTGATAGATTATATAAGCGGCAACCATAAAGGCAATAGTAATTTTTGTACCATAAAGACAATAGTAATTTTTGTACCATAAAGTCAATAATAATTTTTGTACCATAAAGGCAATAGTAATTTTTGTACCATAAAGGCAATAGTAATTTTTATAGAATAAAAGAGTTTTCTTTTTCTTACTTGTTTGAGACGAGGCTGATTCCATAACTGAATGCCAGCGCCATCTTATGGATAATAACAGCGATCACGAGCGTCCGCAATGCGTTTGTGGAACTCTGCAGGCCGATAGCAAGTCCTTCAAACAGGGCATGAGTGGACAACGCGAACAGCAGAATAATAGCACGCACCGATGTATGCGAAGTTAGGTTTCCGTGGCCATGACTGTGTTCCGATGTATCTTCAACTATTTTCACATCAATTTCATCCCCGGAAGCAATAACTTCAGTTTCGACTGAGCCGGTTCGATTTCGACCATTGCTTTCTTGTTTTCCATCTTCCATTGCTTGGTAGTTGGGAGTGGCTTGGGTCAAACTTAGTCGTTCCGGGCTGTCAAGGTCCTCTTCGGTGTGTGGGTTCTTAACTGTAAATAAGTTCATTTGATAGGGACACCACAATGTATGTGAAACAAACATTAAAGTTATACGACGTATGCAAAACATAAATCAAAGTTTTCTATTTTAGGCAAATCATACATTAAAGTTGACATTATAAGGGGTTATTAGGTCAAAACCACCTTACAAAATTAGGTCAAAATCACCTTAAAAATAAAATCAGTTATACAATCGTAAAATAAAAAAAGCATGTTTTTTTCCAAAAAATTTGTCTTGCTGCAAATGCATGTTTTCCATTATATTTGTCGTACTGCAAAAATGCATGTTTTCCATTATATTTGTCGTACTGCAAAAATGCATGTTTTCCATTATATCTGTCGTACTGCAAAAATGCATGTTTTTCATTTAATTTGTCTTGCTGCAAATTAATGTTTACCATTAAATTTGTTGTACTGTTAAATGCATGTTTTTCCATTATACTAGCCTTACTGCAAATGCATGTTTTTCATTAAATTTGTCGTACTGCAAAAATGCATTTTTTCTGTTAAAGTTGTTTTACTGGAAAATGCATATTTTCCACTCTATTTTCCGTAACTGCAAAATGTCTGTTTATCCATTATATTGGTCTAACCAATTTCAAAATGGAGGGGCATTATCACTCACTTGTTTTCGAATGATGATGGCCATCATTGTCGCCATAAAAGGTGAGAACAATTTGTTCAATAAACATCACGAAGAAGAATCCAAGGGAGACAAAGAGCCCAGCGAACGGGTATTCAATCTCACTTCCGAATGCAATTTCAAACTCTTCCTGAGCCTATGATTATTATTGGAATCTTCACATAATTATTGGAATATGATATGATAGGATAGGATATTCATGTTTATCCCCGTGAATGGAAAAACCAAGGGGGTTAACACACACACAATCAATAGATTGCCTTGCGCCCATTGTCGGGTTACTGGAGCTATTGCAGTGTTGTGTGCAATATACACATTTGGTCGAACCCATTAATCTGCTGGGTTCAGTCAATGTCCATTAAGTGCCTTGCCCAAGGACACAACCGACTAGCTTGCGACCAGTTTCTTACTTGCAACCATTCGGTTGAAAAACGTCGCACTAAACCACCAGACTAAATGATCGTACAATCTTCACATAATGAGTGAAGTTAAAATGTAGGTAAAAGGGTTGTTGTTTTTTATCTGTTTTAATGCAAAGGATACAAACATCAGCACACTGTTAAAAACTGTGGGCATGAGGTTTACTGTGATACTTGTAGATCAATCTTTTATTCACCAGGATTTTATACACAATCTTTTACACACTGTAATAGCTCCAACAATTTTCCTGAAAGTTTACTTCAATACTCATGGCTAGTTAGCCTTGATTCCCAGCTATAAAGATTTAAATGAATCAACCATCAAAAAAAACATTTAAACTGTAGCAAAATTGAATCTTATTGGATTTTTAAATCTAATTTATATTGGCAGGGGATCAACTTGATGAAGAGTACAAGATACCTACCTCAGGCAACATATGCATGAAGAAAGTTGAAAAGAAAACTCCGGCTGACACACAATTAAGGAAGCTCACAAGTCGATCGCGAAATCCGCTGGAAATTTAAATTTCAAGTAATTTAAAATTTATTTAACCATTTTCTCCTTTTTTTAAAAAAATACTTAGAAATTGTTGCTTGATTTTTTATTAGTACTAAACAAGGTAAAGACCTCGCTGTCTTTCATATGAGCTAGTTTTGGAATCGGGGTAAGAGTTATTGTATAAGGAAATACAAACGGTGCTAACACTTTCCAGATATGATCCAACGATCCAGATTATGGATTGGAATGCTTGCAGTGGGGTTTTTGCAATAGGTATAAGATTGTACTAGATTGCACCAAGTACCAGGTTCCTAAAGGAAGCAGGGAAACTACAGATTTTAGGTACGAGCAGTGGTATTTTGTTAAATATATAGAATTGGCCAAAACAACTGTTGTCTTCTAACCTAACCTAGAAGATATGAGTGTGATGATTCAACTGAAATACATTTAGACAATAAATATGGTACTATAGCTCAATCAAAAGCATTGAGTATACTGTCTCATGATGAACGCCCATGTTATTAGGATCGTTGTTTTACACAGATATACTTAAGATAACCGACCGTTTAATCTGGTGGTTCAGTGCGGGCCTTCAGCCGATAGGTTTTATGTACGAAACTGGTCGCTAGCTAGTTGGTTGTGTCCTTGGGCAATGCACTTAACGGACTTTGCCTGAACCCAGCGGATAAATGGGTTCTACCAAATAGTAGGAATGTCTCAATTATACAACTCACTGCAACCCGATGATGGGCGCGAGGTGATCTGACGATTAACTGTGTGGTAACCCCCTTGGTTTTCCCATTCACGGGGATCTTATCCTATAACTTGTCCAGCTGTTTCAACCGTTGACGATTTTTATCCAACTGAATGATTTTGTGATCGAAACCTGCCAGCGACAGTTTTGTCCTTTGGTAAATCAGCCATTTAGCATTTTCACCTGAACCCAGTATAATATACTTTATTATTAATTAATATTATTAATAAGTTAATGTAAATCAGTAGAATTTTATTCTGACACATTGTTATAGCATCAGTTACCTGACTGTGGCACATTTTATTATAGGTCGTGTCAGTTAACACATCTTGTATTTTTAGTCCAATTAATGAATAGTTATCCGTTCAAACCCCACAACTAACCCACCTTGCTGCTAGGAATCGATTTCTGAGAAGGTAAGGACCCAGCCCAGCCCCAAAACCGAGGATAAATAGAAATAGCAGAAGAACAAGTTTTTCGACCAGCAAACCCATCCTTATATGCTCTATCTATTATCCGGTGAGATTATTCTGTTTTTAGGAAAACTTTGGTTTCAAAATATTTTATTACATCTTTCCATGCATAATTTAAAATATTTTATGACAATTTTCTATGCATTTTTTCCAAATATTTTTGGACAATTTTCTATGCATATTTTCAAATTTTTTTATGCATATTATCCCTAATATTTTATGACAATTTTCTCTGCATATTATCACTAAAATTTTATGACAATTTAAAATGTATATTATAAAAGATAGACTTCATTTGCAATATAAAAGTGTGCGAAAGTAAAATTGACATATCAGCGTTAAATGTTTAAAAAAATATTAGTTAAAAATCAATTTTAATACTGGGGTACCTTAAATCATACATATCCATTGCCATTACCAAATCACTACATATTTATATTAATCGACCCTTCTATGCCCAATTTCCCCCATACTAGAACTGACAAGCATAAAGTGAAGGTTACACCAGTAAAGGGTTAAAAAAGCACTTCCAGTATGAATTAAAAACCGCTAAATTAATTTAAATTTAAAATTGAGCATTATAAAATGCATAAACAAATTAATGAATTTTTGCCAATTTCAAAACTGCTCAGCTGTAACTTCTACTTCTTACATTTGGCTACTCCTTGTATGCACCAGACGACTCTATAAAAAACTGGAAAAAAAAGTGTCTTCCAATACGTTCTACCCACTGGTAAGGTAAGCGAAGACTCGGAGGTAGTAAATTTAGCTTTGTTTAAATGCTTAGGCAATCAATCGCTGCTTTCCTAATAAACTGCAATAAGAATGTACATTAGCCCAATCAATACCGTCCCCTCAAGAGACGTTAACTCTTCATCTATTGTAAATTAGACAGAGATTAAGAAGACAACTTTTTGAGAAGTAATACTCTGCACGATCACTGTAATTTTAAACCTAATTATATTTCAAATAATTTTTTAAGCATTTTTTTGATGTAACTATATTTATATATTTTTTAATCTTTGTAGAATAATATGTAATTAATATATCTCTTATCATATTTTCTGTGACATTTATCTTAAATAAACAAATTTAGTTAGATAATCATATTTAATATATGTTTACCTTATTATAAATAAAAATGAATTATTTGCTAATGTAATTAATTGATTTTGGGAGCTTTTAATTGCAAACAAAATTAATATAGGCAAACTAATATAAAACAATGTATTTTGCCGTGATGTCAAAATATTTTTGGCGGTTAATGAATTACACCTGTCCACTATAATTAAAATTTTTAAGAAAATAATTCTAATAAATTAACAAAAAAAAGTTTTTTTTTTATCATTTCAACACCAATTGTATTTCTCATATTAACAATTATTTATTAAACAAGTATTTTTGGGATTACCTGTTGAGTATTTTAATCAGTCAAGTTATTTATTCAGATAATATAATTTAATAAATACCACACCAATTTAATTTGTTTTAAAATTTATTTTTTTAAGTAAACAACCAGAAAGGCTGTTATGGGAAATCTAATTTTGATAATAGTGGAATTTCCAACAATCGAAAATTTTCCGCTAATGTTTTCGAATAACAAAACTAAAGATATCTCAGAAATATGATCTTGGCCCCTCAGGCTGTTACTGCTCTGTTTGTATATGCTGTGGTTAGTGATGTCACTACAGGGATTAATATTGAACAATCTACTTTGTTATGTAACTAAATAATTTTAACAGGTATCACAGATATTAAAATTTTCTCATCAAAATATGAAATTGTTTTATCATTACCCCCATAAGTTCAAATTGGCCACTGATAAATCTGTTATCAAATATTGATTAAGTTACTTAAACTGTTGCGCATAACATTATGATCCTGCCTATATGCTTAATCCTTTTATTTTTGCGATACTGTTATTTAAACTTTGGTTGTTTTTAAGTGTTGGATTAATCTAGAAATAAAAAATATGTAAATAAATTCTAATATTGTAATAAAAATTTAAAATTT
>CH003407.1:1245160-1256361 GCA_000149265.1 Ciona savignyi | reverse complement strand
CGTTGCATTTCAAAAATCGTTTTCCAAAAATTTTAAAAATCCTTTAATCAATTCAATGGTATTGTGACATTGTAGGATTTTCCTTAGAATTTCGGTTATGATATTGTCAGAGTGATTAGCTTGGTGAGTTAGTGGGTCGCTTTCCAACCTAAAGGTTTCAACTTCGTAACTGGTCGGTAGATAGTCAGTCGGTTGTGTTCTTGGGCAAAATGCACTTAATGTACATTGCTCAAACCCAGCGGATAAATGGATTCTACTTAATTAAAGGAACAAGTGAATTGAACACAACACTGCAAATTGCGAGGTGTTCTAACGATCGCCCGTGTGTTAAACCCCTTGGTTTTTTCATTCACAGAAAATAAACTAAATATCCTATCCTATTATTCCTTTTTTTATTTTTATAACAGAATAAAACGCAATTTTAGTTTTTTTATGAGTTTTCTCGCAATTGTCAAATAATCTTTAAGCCAACGCTGGTTTACCGAAGCTATTGTAATGTGTTGTATATGATTTAGAAGTTTATTCTGTTTGAGTGAAAGCCATTCATTTACTGTGTGTAAATACACCATAAATCGTCCGGCCCGGTGGTCTAAAGCGCTCCACACACATATAGCGTTTTGCGCAATCCTTCGCGTTTCTCGCGTCTCGTCATTCTCTCGTCAAGCGTTGCGTTTAAGAGAGACGCGAGACCATGCACACACACTCGCGTTCATGAAGACGTATTGCGTCAAAACATTCCCACGTGGTTTTTGTTTACTGGCCATTAGAAAGATTGTATTCACGAGTAGAAAACGAATTAAGCAAAATAAAATGTCCAATCTCTTTACTTTATTGTCACATGTTTCTAGACATATAACCACTCTTTCTTTTTACTAATGTTCTTTTTATATTTTTTACACCATTTTCATATAACAAACAACTTACTTGACATTTATTTTTATTGCAAAATATCAAACGAAGAAAGAGCAATACAGTGCTATGAAATGAAAAATTAACTATTACAGTTAGCTTGGAAAGGCAGTGTATATTCATGACTGAAGATATACAATAACACTGAAAAGTAACATATACATAAAAATACTATAATCAACTAGCTGCATGCTTTCCAGTTCATTGGTACCAAATAACAAATTTGCAATTACAGTAATTGGTATGTTTAATGTGAAAGTTTTTTAGAGTTAACTATATCTGCATAATTGCAGCCATAGCTTCATCAGATGTTGTCCCATTTAGACTACGTAGTTTAGCAGCAGTAAATTTTCCGAAACTATCGTACATATCATCCTGCACAATGTTTGTCTGAGCTGCACTTTTCATATATTCAGAATTTCTTTTCAGAATAAAAATGAGGTCTTTCTAGTAATAAAGTAAGTGGTTATTAGAGCTGTGGATATCTAAAATCTGAAAACCATTAATAAAAAAAAAATTAACCGGTAGTGGTCCACATAAATCTAAATATTTTTAATTGGACATTGTAAGAGCATATAAACTGATGTACAATGGTAAAAAAATGTTTACACACAAATTAGTTTTTGAATTATTTTATTGGTTGACTGACAACAAATGGGTTAACCGTTTGCGGTACATGATTATAAAGTTATGTACAAAATGAAAACCTGCAAATTTAACTTAGAAATCCAGCTTTCTTTTTTTGTTCTGTGGTGCAGACTAAAGCGATTCAGCAGGCGAAGGGCAATCTATTGTTGACGTCATGGATAGTTCTGTTGGGGTGTTTAGTTCGGTGTATGTAGTAGCATCAGTTAAAACTAGGTTGATGTGCTTCAATTAAATAAACTCTGTAAAAAGAAAAGTGGAATTATAAGTTGCAAATGTGCTACGGCCTAGAGTATAAAAAAAAACTCTTACCGCCACTTGACCCAGCGATTTAAAAACTTTCAATCGGTGAGTCTGTTTCCCTGGATGTTGTTGGTTGCTCTTGCTATTGAATGTTAAAAACAGTCCTGCAAACAACAGTCAGTCTTAATGTTTCGGCAACAAACAATACATCAATGTATGCAGGTGTAGAATAAAAAGCATATCCATATCTACTTTAGGGTGGGAATATTACAATAAATGGGCCGACAGTCAGTTAACCAGAACTATCCTTGTGTTGTGTGCCTGTTAGTTACCACTTCACCAGTATACTTGTTAAACCTATTTAACTACTGGTACCCGTACTTGGTTGAAGCAATGTGCGCTAACTGCCTTGTCCATTGGAAACATGCTACATTTTATAAACAATACAAACAGATACCGGTACTTACAATCAGTGATGGGAGGTGATCTTGCAAAAATTGCATATTTTCATCATGTTCCCATGTTGAACATGTTGCCACAACGAATTCGCTCACTTTCATACTTTATGGTTTTTTTTCTCTCTTAAAAATCTATCCCTTAAACTTCTCCATCGTTTCATACATGCCTCTGCTAATAAATGTTCAACACCAAATTCAACAAACATTGTGTTTTAATTCACACATAACATAAAACCACATTAAACAATAAACTACCGGTATACCCTACCTGGTTTTCCTATTTGTCCATTTATGTTAGTCCAGGTATTTTCTTTTCTCATCTTATTCTTATAATACTGATTCTTTAAATCATACAGATGTGGACTTGCTTGTACCAAATTAATCAGTAACTCATTAAAATCTGTTTTGGACATTTTTGGATCTATGTCATACCAAAATTGTGCTAAAACTTAGTTTAAATGATATTTAAAACCAACTAAACAAATAAATGTTATAATGCTGTAATTAAATAATCATTTTTTTACTTATTCTCTGGTCTACCTTGATTTTTATTGAAATAATCAAGTTAAAACAGTGTCTCTTTCATTTTTCTGCCTATTGCGTCTTGCGCAAAAGTTAAAATATTTTTAACTCTGACGTTTGACGCTATTGAGCCACTTCTCTCGACTTGCGTTTGTCTGGCGCGAGTGTGTATGACCCAACGCAAGGAGTTTTACGGCAGACGCGAGGTTTTGACGCGAAACGCTATATGTGTGTGGAGCCCTTAACGGTTAGGTGCGTCGCCTTTCAATCGAAAGGTTGAAGGTGCGAAATTGTTCGCTAACTAGTCGGTTGTGTCCTTGGGCAAGGCACTTTACGGACATTGCCTAAACCCAGCGGATTAATGGGTTTTACCAAATTGAAGGAACGTGTCTATCATATACAACACACTGCAATAGCTCTGGTAACCCAACGATGGACGCGAGGTGATCTGACGATTGCCCGTGTATTAACACCCTAAGTTTTCCCATTCACGGGGATAAAGATGAATATCCTATCCCATCCTATCCTAAAACAAAAATTAATGTTGTTAAAAACATGGGAACGCCCCTTTTTGTATTTTGCCTTATTGTTAGAGAATGTCTTTAACATTTTAACTTACTGGGTTCAAAAAGTTTTGTTAATTTTGTTTTGCTTTTTTTCTATAGAATATAGGATCACGTATTGTAATACACATTATGTTATACTGATTACCATTTTTGTGCCTCAGGGTCTACATAATGCACTTTGAAATGAAGATGTTACTCTAGTGACGTCACAAAACAACAATATTTTCACCACTATTACGTCATCACCTTTGGTTTACGTCAACGATTCCTACGTCACCACTTCTGAACCTGATCCTGAACCGTTGACGTCATTGCTCATACGTCAGCTTATGTGATGTCACAATCTTTAAAACTTACTCGCACATTGCCAAAGTGGCGTCAACCGACCAGCATCATGTCAGCCTAACTTGTTCGTTAAACGTTGTTTTGCAAATTATAAAATATAGCCGTGTATAACGCACAAAATATAGCCGTGTGTGCTACACTTTTAATCGATTGATGAATGAATATTGAGATTAGATTAAGGCTACATATTTACAAAGATAATGCCAAGAAAAAAACAGCAAGACAACAGTTTTATTTACACAAAGTTTTAAATAATTTTTCTAGACACCGAAGTAAGAAGTACAGACATGTTATTTCCTGTTTTTCCACTATTGCACAATTCGTCGCAACTAAGCACTTACACGCTTGGTTAGAAATGTAGTTCCGCATTCTTTGTTAGTTCCGGTTTCGCATAAATTTACTTAAACAAAAAAATTGAAGTTCAGTTTTATATGTCCGTGAAAGCATTTTACAGGGTTCAGCAGTTAGCACAAGGACTACGAGTTAACACGGTTTAAACAGCATATTGCAGTATTTTTACCTCGCTCCTACCGATAGTGCAATGCATTGTGCTTGTTTATTCTTATTTCAGTATAAGAATAAATACCATATTTCTGCATTTAAGTGGTTTATTACACGCTCGCTTTTTGGTCATGTTCGAAACGAAAATAAATGTAGGCCTACAGCAGACTTTACCCAGCTATTACATACTATCCCCCGCGAGTATAAAACTACATAACTCGACCTGTAGTAGGCCTACAAGCACAATCTTGGAATCATTGGAAAGAAGAAGAAACATGCTACACGACTATCCGACAAGTAAACATTTATATAAATTAAACGATGAGTAATACCCCTCCTAACATGACCAAAAAGCAATCGTGTAAGTAACCACTTTAATCTAAGAAAATATAATTTATTTTTATATTGATTTAAAGATAATTTATCCAGTTATTACGTATTTTCCACATTTTAAATTTTGTTGTCGATATTCTTTGTTTTTTGGTTCCATCGAACTAAAATAAACAATTCCTTTTAGAAAAAAGTATAAAATAAACTTAAAAAAATAAATTTAAAATATGTGAGTTTACTCTTAAAAAGAGATATATTTAAGTTAAGTATTTCTAATGTTAATTAATCATTTTTTAATTTAAATTATTGTAACGTTCAGTCCTAAAATATTGAAAAACGAAGAATATCGACAATAAAATAGCTAAAATTCTAGAAAAGAGTAGACATGCTTATATAATTGGACATGGTAGAAATTTTCTTAGCGTGCTTTATCCACAATTTGCCACTGCATATCTAGTACCTATTAACTTACCTTTCTAAATGTTTTAACTCATTAAGTTCATTTCATTCTATGGTGAGCCAAGGCAGGTTGATCAATGCGTTAAACAAAAGTTCCGTTTGTTATGTAAGTTTGCATACTTAAACTTTACCATAAAATAGTACGTAAAGCGCGTAAATTTATTATCCGTATTATTGCGTTGTATGTCACAATTGGCGCCAACTTTATCATTGAGGATTCGTGCAGCACAATAGGAAATATTAAAAATACGGTTGTTTACGTATTGCGTTACCCAGTGGGTTTGTACAGGTTGTAACAGTTAACCCGTCAGTACACATAAACTTTAACATGGATAATGATTTAAATTATCGAGTAAGATAAAACGACAGCTCGTCTGTGAGCACGGTGTATTCTGACGAAATTGTAACGGTAGCCATTTTAACTGCGTTTTAACGCTAGCTATTTTCCACACCAGGTATAAAGTTTGTGTGTATCGTCGTTCCATGGCATTTAACAGGTAGCAGTTAGTACAGTAACTATAGATTTTAACACGGTTTAACCAGAATATTGCAATATTTTTATTTACATTACCTCGCTCCTACCGAGTTTGATTAGTTGGAGCAATTAGCAATACATCAATCGTATTCACAATTTTTTGGGGATTTTCGAACTATTTGGATTTCTGTTAACGTGGTGGTTTAAATACGTTTAAATGCAGAAGAAAATAACAAATCATCTTCGTCCGGTTCATCTTCGTTAAAGTCTAAGTATAAAATTTGCTAAAATACTACAAGGCTAACAATACATGCGCACGTTACCCGCCAAAACTGGCAGGGTACCAGAAAAAGTATAGCGATGAGAGTGATTCATCGCTCCAAGTGTGAATGCTCTGAGCGATGATTTATCGCCCGCCATCGCTTTCACTTTATCGCCGTCGCCCGCATCGCTCTTAGTGTGCATCGGCCTTAAGTGTGCATCGGCCTTTAAGAGAACGCCTCTTTGGCGAGCTAAAGATATTTTAGTCAAATGTAAATTTAAGAAATTCTAAACTCTGACTGAGCGCTAAGTTCTAATACAATGTTTGAGTTTTGAACTTGGCACTTGAGTTCGTATGAATTTCAGGCAAAATATAGGATAATGATGTAAATTATCTAGTATGACAAAACGACATCCTGTCTTTAAGTATACGAGATATTTTGAACACCCCGAGTTTTAGCATTGGATATTTTTCAGCACATGATTAAAATTATGTGTAGAACTCGTTTCGTTTTTAATAACACAAGATACAACAGAAGACAGCAGTGGGATAAAGCAATTAATTGACCACTTTATTTAAACCACATATCGGAGGATTTCTAATTTAGCCCGGTCTTTTAGATGATACTGTAGATGCCTATGGGGGAACGTGCGCTATTTTTTGTAATTTATTTAACTCAGGACGTTTATTGCAATTTATTAAACATAATTGTCGCAATATATCCACTGCTTCGAACAGACTGTAATGACGTCATCGTATACCGATAACTAATCTAAACAATGTGACATTTTAAAATTTCTAAATTCTTTGGGTAAAAGTACGAAACGTATAGCGCTCATTTACAAATGTGTTACAATACAAGATTATTAATTTTTATAATTAATGCGATAGTCTCTGAAATAACAATATAAAGCCCTAGAGATGTTGCTTTAGTCACGTCACAAAACAACATTATTTCCACCACTATTACGTCATCACCGTTTGATTTACGCCAACGATTCCTACGTCATTACTTCTGAACCTGAACCGTTGACGTCGCCCATACGTCAGCTTATGTGATGTCACAATCTTTAAAACTTGCTCGCGCATTGTAAAAGTGACGTCAACGACCAGCGGCCAATAAAAGTTTGCTTTCTCAACTTGTACGTTATGTGTGCAACACTTTCAATCGATTTATGAGTGAATATTGAGGCTAGATTAAGGCTACAGATTTACAAAGATGATGTTACGAAAAAAACAGCAAAACTATATTTTTATTGACACAAATTTTTAAACAATTTTTCTAGACACCGAAGTAAAAAGTATACACATGTTAGTTCCTTATTTTCACTATTGCACAATTTGTCGCAACTAAGCACTTACACGCTTGGATTGAGGTGTAGTTCCGCATTCTTTGTTTGTTCCTGTTTCGCATAAATTTACTTAAACAAAAAAAATTGAAGTTCAGTTTTATATGTCTGTGATTGTGGACGGTTAAAATTAGCTTGTATTCAGTATTATTGTATTGTACGTTACAATAGGCACCAACTTTATCATTGAAGGATTCGTACAGCATAATAGGCGATATTAGAAGAAGGTCGTTCACGTAATGCGCGACAAAGTAGGTTTACAGTAGTTCCATATAAACTTCAGTTTAAATCAGCTCGACTGTAAGTATGAGGTGCTATAACGAATTTTTCAGGCTAGCTTTATTTAACCGCGTTTTAACACTGGCTATTTTTCACAGCTGTATACTAAGAAACAGCTTAAATTGACATAAAAAAATGAGACCGTACATGCCTGTCACCAGCGTGACGCATAAAAAAACGAAATAAAAACTAAATGAGTATTTTAAGGAAATCATAAAATAACCCAATTTGTCCATTCGCTTTTTTAAAATAGATATCGAATATATTGAAAATATATATAACGAAAAGTGTTATCGCCATAACTATGTTCTACTTTTCTAGAATTTTTGTTAGGCTAGTCTAGCACTAAAAAAACTAGAATGAATAAGCAACCCGTCGAAGGGGCTGACTTTGCATACTGTGCAGACTTTAAAAATGGTAAAATAGGTGTCATTGCGAAAGGACTCTTTGCTGGAATTTGTGCTGCGGGCGTACTCATTCCAGGACATCTGATGACGGGAATATACCGCCTTATCGATTTTGTCGAATCCGTTGTAAAAACAGGATTTTATATTGTGGAGTCTCTCTTGAACACGGTGAAGGATTTGCTGAAGTTCGCCATGGAAAAGGTCTCGATAATCGTGTGCAAGGCCATCGAACATCCGGAATCAATCTTAGCACTACTGGAAAAGATAGGCAAATTCCAAACTGCTATAAAACTCCTCTAAAAGCCGGAACTGTCAAAGCCAAACTATGTATACCAATTTGGATACAAAAAAACAGTTTTGGCAAAGAGCCCATCTATCACCTATAATGCTTTTGTAGTTTATAATTAGTTATAAGAAATGTATATATAATTGTTATATTTGTAGTGATTAATATAGAATTCAACAGTATGGTTAAATATTGTGTCCATAGCTCAAATCAATAATCATTAAACTGTACATATTATATTTATATTTCTCCTTCGGAAACTTAAATTTATAAGATTTTCTTCTAATGTTTTTGGTATGTATAATTTTTTCTTGAATAAATACGAAAAGTTTTAAATTGTCACGATTTCTGTTCAATTCTGAACAACCAACAGGCGATTTTTTTCACATTATTGCAACTCCTTACGTAGACAGTTGTCGAGAACAGTACTTAGTCAATAATTTACATTGTGGATAGAAGTGTGTTATGTATTTTAGATAGCAACATTAAGAATAGCATTGAAAATATTACAGCAATTTCTGATGTTGCGTGTAATGATTCAAAGTTAAGGATAAGAAAAATAAAATTTCAGGTTGACGGTTTAGTTTGCAGCAACGCAATGTAGTTTTAATTATGATTAAAATTAAAAAAATGGCTGCAAGTGTGTTGAAAGCGTCTAAACGTCACTCAAAAGCGACATAGTATTTCTTTTGTAAGATTGGTTACCCAGTTTTCTACTCCGGTAATTTATTCCATTCGATTTTTAGATACATTCGATTTCGAATTTCGGGTAAAACGAGTTATCTATTCAGGTTGATACTTTTTAATAATTCTAACTGGCATACCAATAGTTAACAACGTCTTTAATTATATAAAAACCATAAGGGGAATTACCGCTATAGGGTGAAATGTTAAATATCGGATTAATTTTAATACTTTTGGCGTTATTGCCGATATCTCCGGATTGAAAAGAAATACTAACCTTAAATGCAAAAGAAAATAAAAGCTGTATTACATGAATTAATAAGTCAAAATTTGAATTAAAATAACCCAGTTTAGCACCGGGAAATCCACGAAAATAGAATAAGCATAATAAATCAAATTTTCACTATTATTTAAGGTATAAAACAGCTTAAAATCAAAATAAATAGATGGAAAATCTGAATACGAACAAAAAGAATGCATACGCAGTATACCTTCCTATCTTTAACCATATTCGGAAAATTCCCATTAATTTAATTTCAATAAAATTATTTATTTGTCTGTTAAGAAAGAAATAGATAAATAGAATAATCTGAAAAATACGTCCAATGGACTCTACATACCCCACGGTTGGCGCGAGGTTTTCCGATGATTGCCCGTGTTAAACAGTTAAACAAGAGTATCGTATCCTAAACCCTTAAAACCAACACACATTGATGGTGAATTACCATGCAAACAAATGGTTCAAATACATTATACCCCATACATTATATTTTTGGCTTTATGGATTAGACAGGAATTTTTACTTCAAGTTTCTAAAAATTAAAAGATGTACAACACTGCGTTTGTCCAACACCTATCTTTAAACACTTTTCAAAGAAATCTCCAATTATCAAATCCCACGGGAATTAGTAATCAGTCAAATTTACGCTGTATATAATAAGGAAGCAAATGTCCTATCGAGTAAAATTTACCGGACGTGTTAGCTAAAATTTTGGATCTGGGGTGGCAAATTCTGGGTAAATTACGTCATGGAAATTACCAAGAGACCCAAGAGAATATAAGCATGATTGGCATTTTGCGAATGTCCAGCACCGACTATTCTATAAAAGTCGATTATCACGTGTATAAATCGGATAGACACTTACAAATCGATAGTGAATTTTAATGCAAACAAAATAGATTTAGATACACCATTCCCAACATGTACTATGTTTAGGAAAACACGCCTACACTTAATCGCATTGATCAATCTGCCTTTACTCACCATAGAATGAAATGAACTAATGAGTTAAACCTTTTAAAAGGGTAAGTTAATAGGTACTAGATATGTAGTGGCAACTTGTGGATAAATCACGCCAGGGAAATTGTCCAATTATATAATCAAGTCTACTGTTTTTTCGAATTTTGGGTATTTTATTGTCGATATTTCTAGTTTTTCGATATTTTTAGGACTGAAAGTGTCAATTTATTTTAAATTAAAAAAATTAAAAAAATGATTAAATAACATTAAAAATACTTTTAAAATAACCCATAAAAGCCCGCAATAATATAAAAACAATTTAATTTTCCTAATTTCTATTGTTATTTTTAGTTTCTTAGCTAATGTTTTCGAATTTTATGATTTTTTTGGTCTACTTTTCAGCGAAAACTCTTACAAAAAATATTTTTATAGAATACTACGTCCAAATTTTGAATATATATTTACTGTTATAGTCCGCAATGTTTTCCAAAAACTTCAAGTATATTTTAATTTCAAAGAAAAGTAGTAAGAAAGGGCAATGTGGGCTTGAAATGAATCTAAAAGTTTTTTCTCTAACATTTTTAATAAAAAAAACTTTTGGGTGGGTGGACCTGCAACATGAAATTAGTGACGTAATATTATTATGATTACGTCATCAAACCTAAGTCATAACATACTTAATGAAAATTTGTTTCTGAGCAACTTTGTAAAAGTAAGTTCGGCTGTATTGTCAATAGATTAAAAACTATAAAATGTATACAAAAGAATATGACGTGACTCCCAGATAGTGACGTCATCAAAAAATAAAAAATTCCGAATTTTTGGAAATTTTATTTTGAACAACTATAGTGTTAAACACTTTTCCCTTAATATAACACGCGAGGCTCTAGAGCATTTCAAAGCATACACGGCCAAGCTCGCAAACTGCGTAACAAAATCTCGTTTCCAAAAGGGTTAAACTTTTCTGATATAACAATGAACGAATTTGGTTTTAACACAGCCATCCCTAATTTAAGTGGAATAAGCATTTTGTGCTTGACCCCCGAGGAAAGCTAAGAGGTCAACGAATTTTATGCTTAGCACTGTAATAAAATGATCGATATTAACTTTCCTAAATCACCTGAAATATACTGAACCCCTCAGGTCGTCATGTCTGTTTCAGCCCAGCACTTGTTAAAATTTGGCATAAACCCTCCTTAAACTTGTAATAAATGTTTGTACGTAGGTCAACATGTAAGCTG
>CH003407.1:1190434-1245060 GCA_000149265.1 Ciona savignyi | reverse complement strand
CTATAACCCATCAGACTAGTATGTCGGACAATAACCATGTCCGTGATATCCTACCAGATATATACAGCAGATATGATACCCCCCAGATATAATACCATACTCTTGTGTTTTTAGCAATTATAGTCAAGTTACCTTCTGCCCGCAACCGGGTCCGAACTATACAGTGCAGAGTGTATTTATGGCTTTCTTTTTATTTAGCTTTCTTTTTTTTATATTTTCTTTATTTTTCTTTTTATTTGAGTGTTTTAAATGCATTTTTCTTTCCTTTTTTATTTTTTTCTGAGTAACACTCGCGCCATGCATATAATGGGGAGTAAATAAGAACCAAGGTCAAATTCTAGTAACCTAGTTAATATGTTGTGCGTAGGCTTTAATTTTGCAAATACTCAAAGAAGAATTCCCAGCGAGATATATATAATAATATAAAAATCCGTTTTCTCAAGATTACGGACTATATATGTACTACAAATTTTACAGAAAGTTGTAAGTGCATAAATTAACCCAGAAATGCACAAATGGACTTAAAATAACGGAGACTACTCCTGGAAATCGGAAAAATAGTAATTCTATATGTTATTATAATCCACAATGTCCATGTATATCTATACGTATTTATAATCTTGTACCTCTTATGCCATTGGCAATTAGAATCCATATCCGTTAATTTGTCTTGGTTTTATTTTTTTTCTCCAGCGTTCGAATAATTGCAACGCTCTGTTTTATATTGTTAATCCTAGATTTATCTCAGCGTGAGATTTCACTGTCAATGTAGAGGATAGTCGATTGTTCTATATTTAACAAACAACATTTTTTAGCGGCCTAAGATTCTAACCCGTTGCTATAAGGCCGTTTTTTGCAGGTAAGTCTGTATATGTATCGGTCGCATTAAGCATTCGGCCCTTCGACCGTACAAACAAACAACATGACAAGGTTAAACAAGTCCATAAAAACCAATCGCACGTCCAGCGCAGTGTCTCAACCACGATTCCGCGGACTCATTTGAGTCCATGGAAGGGCTTGGATGAGTCCGCTCGCACAGTTGATTTTGCCAAAAGTCAGTGCATACTTTATTACAAATATACATAAAACACTCCCATTTCGTCATCTTTATCTTTGTGTCAAATAAACGAATAAATAATGTTTTTTTTTGGTAAATATTATGAAAAACTCTATTTTTCATACCCATGATTTGAGTCCGCATATATATTTGGGTCAGCTTAGAAATAGTTGATCGGTTAAAAAGGTTAAGAACCACCGGTCCAGAGCAATCACTGTGTCTTGTTTTAACATGGACTTGATTTCTTCATCGGTGATTTTTAAGCCAGGCATAAAAGTTTAGGGCGTAAAAGTATAGAGTATAGACTGATCACTGGTTTGGGTGGGATTCAGTTTTTGGTGTATATTTTGGAGATTTTCAAGAAAATGGTTCAGGATAATTATAAGTTGGCGGGATATTTTTGTTCGTATAGATAATATTGATTTATATTGGTTTAAGGTATTCGGGAACGGTAGCGCCTATCCTTTTGCATGCACTTACAAATTTTTGTTTCTCATTCCGTTTCCAAAAAACGATTTTCGTTTCTAATTTGTGATTTTTGTTTCTGGAAACAAAAATAATTTTTAGAAACATAAATTCTGTTTCTTTATTTTCATTTCTACCACTAGTTGATGACGGTGAGCACAAAATACGATACCTTGGAAAAATCGTTTCTGAGAACAAAATAATCGTTTCCAAAAACAATTTTTAGTTGTACATGAAAAGACGTTAAATACTGCTTAAGAAAATGCACAATACTGAATTTGTTCTATTCATTTACAAAAAAATAAATGTATAAACCTACCATATTCAAAATAAAAACACTTTTCTCGCGCGGTAATATAAACAAATGGGATTAAAGATGGATTTAACTGTATACAATCGATAAATAAGAAAGCAACATGCCATAAATAATAAATATATTTTAGATTGATATTATAGAGAAGTGTCGGGTATATATTTATAGACAAAATGTGTAAAAATTAACTTAAAAACGAAACTTTTCGTCATCGTTTCCAGAATCAAAATTTTCGTTTCCGGAAACAAAAATTTCGTTTCTTGGCTAACATTTTCGTTTCCAGAAACTAAAATTGTAGTTATCCTAAATGAATTTAGGGTTATCATGTTCGTCCAACCGTTCTACGATCTATATATGATTAGTTAAGGTTGACTGTTCAATATCACAACAATTTCAAGTAAAAGAGATTGCGTGTGCAGTTAATAAATGTAGTTGAGATCTTTTATACTAAGATAATGTATTTGTTCCATTGATTTAAATAAATAATAAATGTATTAACCTACAATACTACGTGATTTAAATGTGTGCAACCGATAAAAACACCTAGCCATTACTAATGATTTTAATTAAGATTGACAATAGAGAGAAGTGTCAGGTATGTATTAATAAACACAATGTCGTAAAAATAACATCAAAACGAAACTTTTCGTTATCGCTTCTGGAAACAAAATTTTCGTTTCTGGAAACGAAATTTTCGTTTCTCGGCTAAAATTTTCGTTCCTAGAAACAAAAATTGTGGACTTGATTTCTTCATCGATGATTTTTAAGCCAGGCATAAAAGTTTAGGGCGTAAAAGTATAGAGTATAGACTGATCACTGGTTTGGGTGGGATTCAGTTTTTGGTGTATATTTTGGAGATTTTCAAGAAAATGGTTCAGGATAATTATCAGTTGGCGGGATATTTTGTTCGTATAGATAATATTGATTTATATTGGTTTAAGGTATTTGGATATTTCATATATACATGGACATTGTGGATTATATTTACATAGGGAATTACTATTTTTCCGATTTCCAGGACTAGTCTGCGTTATTTTAAGTCCATTTGTGCATTTCTAGGTTAATTTATGCACTTACAACTTTCTGTAAAATTTGAAGTACATAGTCCGTAGTCTTGAGAAAACGGATTTTTATATTATTATATATCTTTCCGGGAATTCTTCTTTGAGTATTTGCAAAATAATCCTTAGAGTATTTACAAAATAATCCTTTGAGTATTTGCAAAATTAAAGCCTACGCACAACATATTAACTAGGTTACTAAAATTTGACCTTGGTTCTTACTCAGGGCCGGTTTTAGGCCGATTTGACCGATTAGATCAAATTGGGCCCCGCACCTTGAAGGGGCCCCGCGCTAGCGGGGGTCTTTCTGTATTACGAGGTTTAAAATACTACTGAAACGTAAAATAAAAAGTGAAATAATATTCTTTCTCATAATATCAATCTGTTATGCATCGTAACTAAGTTAAATTTATATTTCGGTGTCTGCCTGTTACGTCATAATGAATATGGTTGATATATAAACACCCATAAATTTTGCTATGAAGAGTAGGGGCCCCGCCATCACATTTGTAATTGGGCCCCGCGGTTCCTAGCACCGGGCCTGTTCTTACTTACTCTCCATTATATGCATGTCGCGAGTGTTACTCAGAAAAAAATAAAAAAGGAAAGAAAAATGCATTTAAAACACTCTTTGAATCAAAAGAAAGCCATAAATACACACTGCACTTTCATAGTTCGGACCCGGTTGTGGGCAGAAGGTAACTTGACTATAATTGCTAAAAACACATGAGTATGGTATTATATCTGGGGGTATCATATCCGCTGTATATATCTGGGTATCACGGCCATGGTTATTGTCCGACATACTAGTCTGATGGGTTATAGTCTGTCGTCTTTCAGCCGAAGTTCAAGTACGAAACTGGTCGCTAGCTAGTCGGTTGTGTTCTTGAGTAAAGCACTTAACGGATATTTTCTGAACCAAGAGATTTAATGGGTTCTACCAAATTTAATGCGGGTGAATCATAAACAACACACTTCAATAGCTCCGGTAACCCAATAGTAGGCTCGAGGTGATCTGACGATTGTCCGTGTGTTAATCCCCTTGGTTTATCCATTCACGGAGATAAACATGAATATCCTATCCTATCCTATTAAGAATAACTTTATATATGTGTTGTACACGGTTTAATATCCTGTAGCCAGGGCAGGTTTTAGGCCGATTTGACCGATTAGACCAAATTGGGCCCCGCACCTTGAAGGGGCCCCGCGCTAGCGGGGGTCTTTCTGTATTACGAGGTTTAAAATACTACTGAACGTAAAATAAAAAGTGAAATATTATTCTTTCTTATAATATCAATTTGTTATGCATCGTAACTAAGTCAAATTTATATTTCTGTGTCTGCCTGTTACGTCATAATAAATATGGTTGCTAACCAATATATATATATATATATGTTTGGAAGTAAAACAATATATCGTAAATAAGCATCCACATTACCTTTAATTTATTTTACAGCAAGTATTAAAAGTATATTTTTGTAGTTTGTATGTACTGGTATGTATTTTATGATATATAAACACCCATAAATTTTGCTATGAAAAGTAGGGGCCCCGCCATCACATTTCTAATTGGGCCTCGCGGTTCCTAGCACCGGGCCTGCCTGTAGCACCTTAATCTTAATGGAGTGCAGCTTATACATGTTGACCTACGTACAAACATTTATTACAAGTTTAAGGAGGGTTTATGCCAAATTTTACCAAGTGGTGTGCTGAAACAGGCACGACGACCTGGGTTCAAAATATTTCAGGTGGTTTAGGAAAGTTAATATCGGGTATATGTTTACGTTTACCTTAGTGAGTTTATTAGACAACGGTTAATTTCCCGCCAATGGCCGTAGCTTCACTAAAAACATCCACTTTGTCGGAATTTAATAATCCCAACCCATATAGATCATTGTTTTGTCACAGATGGATAGAAAAGCGAAGATTACTTCCGATGGCCCGACCGCGGGCACGAAACGACAAAGCTGTTTATCACCTAATAAAACCAGGATAAAAGAACGAAATCGCCGTAGTAACAAAGTACCCCACTATTATATACGATATACCAAGTAACTACGTCCATCACAATATGATCTATAATGACTGGTTATTCTAACAACAGTTCATAAATTCATCCTCCCAAATTATACAAATCTTTATTATTTATACCGTGGTAAATTACGGACATGTAATTATTTCGTCACTAGGCCCGTAAACGGCACTTCTGTACATAAAAATTTCAACTTTTTAAGTTTTGATCTTTCTAAGTTTTAAACCTGACCAAAGTTCGCCACTAATTCGAGGGAGGGGCATGCATTAGTCCGGCTAATCTTTTTTCATTTACGTTGCCAAGTATCGAAAAGCCGTAATGGACTTGTCATCAATAGCGTTTTTGATATAGCAATTGGTTTTTGGGTTGTTCCCATTAACCATTCGGCCACATGACTGGCTCATAATTGACAAGCAGTGCGGCGCATGACACTTAACGATGCCCCCGATTGATTGTGCTTACTCTTTGCAAGAAACCTCCTTGTCATTGTACCGGCTAAACGGTTTGATGGCTACACAAAACGCAAGTTACGTTTTTTACGATATAAAACATACATTATATGTCATATGCAACATGGATTAATACAATTACAAACTGCATCAGAGAAATTGACTTTCAACATAAAAAAAAACAATTATTAAAGTCAACACAATTGAATAAACGTGCCCTAGCAGTATTTTCGGTTGCTTATTTGTTGCCATCTTTGAAATAATAATACAGCAATAAATATAGATACGGCCAAAAGTAAATCTCGCAATTGATGATTAAATCGTTCCTCCTCTATTTAATAACTTTGGTGTTTGATCAGCTGGACGGTGAAACAAATATATTTCGGGAAGTCGTTACGTCAGCTTGCTTTATGTGCGCAATGGTGCGCGTCGAGCTAAAGTAAGTCCACGTGACTTTCAATGCGATGATTGACGCCTGTAATAAATTGGAATTTTAATCATTCTTTAATTAAGTATTTTTGATAAGATTTTCTTAGTTTAGAAATCTTCATTATTATAACTGATCAGCAATTGCTGCTACTAGCGCGATTATCTTACACCCAAAACGATGCAATTCGAAAATCTGGACACCGTTATAAGTTTTATATCTGGGCATTGAGCACGTGGAGGAAACCGGAGAAAGCCATTTTTATATTGCTTCCAGTACTGTAATTGGTAACCTGTACGGTCGTGTGACCGAATGGTTAATGCGACCGATACATATACCGACTTACATACAAAAAAGGTCTTAGCAACGAATCCATTATGGTTTCGAAACCAAGTCTGGTAACAAAAAAAGTAAATGGTAACCAAAGCGTACGGTCGTTTGGCCAAATGGTTAACCCGAACAATACATATATACAGACTTATTAAAAACGGTCATAACAACTACACCACCCTGGGTTCTATACTAAATCCGGTAAAAATGGTAACCAAAGGGCTTTTAATTTGAAAGCCATGTATTTATCCACACACTTCACTAGCATTAGTCACTCGACTGAGAACACTATTTTATACCTAAATGAAATGTATGTACTAAATGATTTTTACAACCCATGAAGTTTACAACCCATGAGGTCTATATATAAAACCATATCTGATTATTTAATACCACCTACAATAACACCTCGACAACCCGATAATGGATGCAAGTATTTAAAGTGAAATTCAGCAAACCACTTTATTCTAGCACTGTAGTATCTAATAAGTTGTTAAAATACGATAATGGTGCTTACTTTCACAAAAATTTGCACCTGAACCGCAAAAATTATTTTGTTTAGTTGTTCTTTTTAGACCGGAGGAAATTTTGATCCAGTGATAAACTCGGCCCAAAGACCTTTTTTGTATAAAATTGGTATATGTATCAGGGGCGTTAACCATTCAGCCAACACGGCCGTAAATACGCAAACATGATTGATTATTGGGTGTCATGTGTTAAAGCTTGTCGTGACACCATTTTCTCAACTTAAGTTGTTCTTCCCGTTGTGTGGCGCACGGTAAACGGGCCGTAGTTAAACACAGCTTTGAAGTACTCGACATGTAAAGGGCGCGATTACGAAACGAATTTCGCGACATCTGTCTAATATCCTTGCCACGGTTCAATTCCAGCGTAACATAAACCCGCTTGTTTCATCATAATGGGTGTCTTGAACAGTGTTGCCCAAGAAAAATGCCACCAGCACCAAAAATCCACAAAGAATGCCGATAATTTATACTTCACGTAAAGAAATACAGTGTTCGCAAAGCTAGATAAACCCGAAAGCCGGAATCTAGGTAATGATCAAATATATTGTAAAAGTTAAATAGTTTAAATGTTAATTATTATTTTCTTTTTTATCTGAACTGTTGCGTTTAAATAGAGCCCGAAACGCCAATTGCTAAATATAGGAAACACTTTCCTAGGGCGTTCTTACGGTCCTTGTCGCGGTTTTGACAATGGCCCTTTTATCTACACGACCCCTCGCTAATGTCCGCTAGATAAGAGGACCTCGTGCGCTTTGCCGACGTCCGGTATGCTGTTAAAATTCTTTCATTTCCGTGAGCTAGGCGAACACCTGGATCGCCCAAGTTTCTGATTCGCTTTAATTTATTTCCAATTTTCGCTCGTTTTACAGGTTATACGGAGCTAAACACCCATACAAATAATAATAAACAACTTCTTTTTAATATATTTAGGGGTTATGCATGGGATTTGTGACAAATTAGAAGTATTTATGTGATTGACAGTAAAATAATTCGCGTTCAGGCCTTTTTTGTGGCGAAATCTATATTTTCCCAAAACTAATTATTTTACTGACTATTATTGCTTATTTAAAGTAAACTTAAGAAACATTACATTTATTTGCTCGTTTTAATTTTGTTTTAAATAGAAGTGTTGTTTCAATTTAGTTTATAACTAACAAATCTTTATTTCTTCACTTTATCATGAAACTTTATTTTATAACGACTCCTTTTATGGGTATTTTAGTAAAAGTCTTTAAAGTTATTGGGTACTTTTAATGGTAACTAGTATTTGAAAGAAAAACGAACAATTATAGTTCAGCATTTTATCATTTTGCACAAAGCGAGAAAACGTATTTCTTTTTCTGATTTGTTATTTAAAAATCCATATTCGATCATTTTTACACAATTCATCTTGACAATAATATTTCTTTAATGTTTTTTTAACAGAACAAATTTGACTGATTTACGTATACCTGACCACAACATGCTTATTAAATTAATAAAATGTTAAAAAATACTAAATGAAAATCATGTAAAGTCATTTTTTCAATTTAAAATTTACAAAACCGAAAATTGGGTAAAATTTAATAACGTTTTATCTTCAGGTAATATCACGGTTCAAATTTCTGAAACTGAAATCTAGATTCTATTTGTTGTCGATTTGTTTTGAGCTTGTTTAACAAACAGACAAAGTTCGTTGATTCGGTCGGGTTCATTTGTATACAATTAACTGGCAATGTTACGCTTTAGGCTCGTGAATGCGGAAAGAAATACGAAAGGAAATGTTCTAAGCGACCAAATGACTTGATAAGTCCATCCTTCTGAAATTAAATCTGTTATGACGTCATAATTGGTGTTTGATCTGTGATTAGGGACAGTTCAAAGTAATGATTAGGGCTGGGTAAAGTATTTTTATGTGTATACGGATAAATATAGAGATAGAGATATTTAGAGATATACATCTATGTAAAGGGAGAAAAAATATAAGGAAAATGTAATTTGCGTGTGACCGGGTGATTAGTGCGACTGATTCGTATACATCTTTACCATTAAACCGACTGAGCTGTGAATATACACTATTGTTAGTCTAGCATAATCAAGCTATATTATACAAGGCAAAATGGCTGGGTTACATAAAACATGTTCTTGTTTCACCTCCTTTATTTTTATCTAAGATCCATTTTTAAGCGGACTCGGTTTTGGAACGTGGTGGACTCGTTATCAATAGCGTTCTCGAATAGAATCGGTTTAGGTATTAGTCGCGTTAATGAATTGGATAAACAATTGTATGTGAAATTCTTGTTCGCTTGGGCCAATTGGCCAGCACTTATTGGACATAGGTTCAACCACCTGCAAAGTATTAGGAACGATTTTGATTCATGCTTTAAGGGCCCACCGAATGACGTGTTCCGCTAGTGACCGAAGGGATGCAGATTCAAAACTGGTCGCTAGGCAATTGGTTGTAACCTTTGGACACGGCGCTTAACAGATATTGCCTAAAATCAGTCGAAAAGTGGCTTCTACCAAATTGAAGGAATGTCTTAATCATACATAACACACCGAAATAGCTATACGGTAACCAACAGTAGGCGTAAGGTAAGCTGACCATTACCCGTGTTTTAAGGCCCCTTGCGTTTTCCCTATTACTGGGAAAAACATGAAAATCCTAAACAATGTTTAAAACGCGTATGTCCTTTAACCGTCTTATTCTGGCCCTTGGTATATTGACCGGTTGGCAGGTTCTTCAATGCCCGTGTATACATTCTCAACTTTGTATGTACAGCATTCTTTTACGGATAACTTTTTTTGTAGTTTTATTACACCAAACATCATGTTACAAAACCACAATAAAGAATAAACGAATAAAAAAACTTTGCCTCAACATAAGAAGGTAAGTTCACAGTCAGGTAAGAGATCTATTACAAAGAGTGAATATCCAAACATCATTTTGAGCGTCGGTGGGTTACCAGTAGGTCGAGCCAATGTTAGTTGCTTTGTAAGATGCGCAATGTACAACCATCGCCCACAGTCGAGTTCCTGATGCTCGTACAATGAGTGGACAATGTTCAATATGGACGACCGTTAGACATCACTAGCTTCAAGCAATGTAAATTGTGCACAATGGAACTAGGTAATTAAAAAGAACGCCATTCAAACCTGCGAATCGACAACTCAGAGCAAATACAATAGTGAAACCACAATATCAGACGACACAACAATAATAAAATACAAAGTGATCATTTAGCATTTTTTCATTAATGATCACAAAAACAATGTCTTAAATAATTTTTTTTTGTTAATCTAAGAAGATTTTGTATTGTTAGTTATGAGGATAAGTTCTTGCTTCTCTCGTGTACGTGATCGGAGTTATTCGAGATTTTGATGAATTCTTCCCGGAATTCGGGCTTCGATTCCAGGAGTGATTTCGTGGTAACTCCGGCGTCGGAAGCAGTACCAGCTCTGGTAGAATCGGGAGAGAAATGATCCAAGTCCGAATCGGCGGAAGAATCACTTTGTTGGACCTAATAAACAATACTTGATTACTGCTAGGCTTACATGTGGTGTTTTTTTATGAAGGCAAAAATAGTACACGACCAGTCTCCATTACTAGTAGGTGGATCAAAAGGTAAAGTGTCTCTATCAAAAAGGAATGAATCAAACGAATATACAGTATATAAAACTGTTTTGCTGATAATTTATGTTTATCTTGTTTTCTTTATTTGATTTCCATAGGTTTGTACTCATTTCGTATAGGAAAGTAACATGAATCTTATTAAAACCTTGGCCGAATAAACGGTTGTGCGGCCGAATGGTTTAAGCAACCGGTTGGTTTACCGATTTCTGGCTAAAGACTACTTCCATAAAAGTGGATTTAAAAAACGATCGTGAGGCTAAATGGTTTGCGTCACCGATTCGTATACAGAATTTGATTTAATAAGGCCTCGTGGTGATCCCGTTACGGGTTTAAAATTTAGCCCCGTAAATAAAAAGAGGCGACAGATTCGTATACAAAATTCCATTTTAACAGTCTTCATAGCGAAACGATTTTACGGTAGAGGGTTATAGTCTATTACACTAATTAAATAAACCGGAAAGCTCTCACAATAGCCTTCCGAACATGACAAGTTCAAAAAGAAATTACCGATCGATTTAAACGATCCTACATACTCGATTACTTTTATCCTTGGGTGTCGTCGTTTCGCCCCATTTGTGCGTAACAACATAAACACAACACATCGGTTATTTTCGCTTTCGTTTAAGCAATTCCAACGCCCCGGGGCCACTTAAGCACACCTGGGGTCGTTCTACGTTGTTATTTCCTCCAGTACACGCTTTTAATTTTCACGCCAAGTAATTTTAATCACTTCCAAAATGGCGGCCATTTTGTGACCGACGGCCTAAGATTCGGTGTGTGATGTAAAAACAAACGCCATAGTTATTTTATACAAATACAGTATACATAAGGAATTTTAAAAGTTACTTTTAACCAAAAGTAAGACAGTATAAATTGAGAAAATCACTTCAGCTTCCATAAATTGTACACACCCGGACCATTACGTGACATAACATTTTAAGAATATAAATAAAGCAATATGTATTGCCAGCATTTACATAACGGTTTTTATTGAGTAATTTACAGCTACTTTTTTGTATACAAACCAAAATAATTATAGCTCACCTGCTTTTTCCATTTCATTCTTCGGTTCTGGTACCAGGTTTTTACTTGAAGCTGTGTGAGACCGAGTGCGTCTGCTAACTCCATTCGATCCGGCGTTGAAAGGTACTTCTGGTGCTCGAATCGCTTCTCCAACGCGATCAACTGGTTTTCGGTGAACACCGTTCGGCTCCTACCGGTTAAGAATCAAACTTTATTTCAAAATATATATTTTATGTGTAAAGTTCAAGATATCATAATATTGTTTTATCCCAGTTATAATTCATTACAACAATTTTAATTATATAAACACGCACTGTTCTATTTAAGTATCTTAAAAAATAATTAAATGCCTATTTACCAGCTTAACAGTAACAAAATAAATAAAAAAATAGCAAGTTTATTAATAAGCATTCCAGGTACAATCCTAATTTCCCGCGTTTAGTTCCCATAAGTTCGTTTGTATCGTCATAACCATTAATTTTAAGTAATGAAAACTAGCAGTTGAGCAAAGTTTAGCAATTCGAAAGTTTTCGTAATTTTATTAAAAAAAGCAATTACATTTTTTAAGTTTATATATAAAACATTTAATGTAAAAACCCACAAGTGTGCCTGCTTCAGTTATATAATGGAAAACTTATCGGAAACTTAAGATTCCAATCGAAACGCACCTTCGACATTTCCTTGCATTAGCATTGTGGTCAGCCAGCTGTAAGAACCGGTCTCGTAGCAATAGCTGGTTGTATAACGGGTTAGCAGCAAGAGTGGGGTACAGTGCCATCATATCAACTGCGGCTAAGTATGAAAGATATTTCGGTTACTCAGAATTTTGAATTTGTGCATTACTATGACCAGTAGCTATGTATTTTATTTTATGTCGAATATGGAGCTTATTATGTATCCAGAATGCGCGGTCGGGATACCTAATCCAGAATTAATATTTGCATTTGATGCAACTGATTTATTATTTCACCATATCAAAATAAACTAATCACACGCAATAAATTAATTGAAAAATGTGTTGTTTATTTTGCAAACTCAGGCAACAGTATCAATAAATGAGTATTTATTTGTACACAGCATTTAAAAAAATGTCTACCTCTGTTGAACAGATAGTTGGCGTTGTGGGGCAACAAGTTCATTCCCATGTTCATGAAGGGTGATAAATAGGGCAAGTTGGGCGGCATGGACCGTTGGTACAAGTGTTCCTGAAGGCGCCGTTGTGAGAGGCCAGTCATCCTCAGTTGCTGTACATCGGTGGAATTCGGACTCGGGGACGGGGAGAAGTGGTCCATATCCATCTTTAACTGCCGCGACATTTCGGGTATGTTAATTTAATTTAGAAAAATGTTTAAACTATTGACGCCATATGCGTTAGGGTGGCAGTACAAGTCCTGCTACGGCCTACTTGATTCTGAATGTACTCCTGCGTGTCTGGAAATCCAAGCTTTATGTAATGATATTTAAAAAACTTTATGAACACAGTCGAGCTGCTGATTAGCTGGTGATTAACCGTTTTGGGGGGTTACTACATTAACAACCCTATGTTTTGCCTTAAAATATAAAGATATCAATAAAACAACCTCAGGCACACAAGTAACCATAAAAACCCACCTGAGTATTGTGTTTTATATTATCTTGTCCTCTTAGAAGATCTTCAATTCGAAATGACGTTGATCGATGGTGCATTTTTGTTCTTTTTTTACGACAGAGGTGACTTTTTGGGTAAGTTTAATTTAACTTGCCTTTTGTTAAACTGAAACAACATTTGGTTAGGTTAAGAAAGATTAGGGGTTGATAGAATTTTATATTTAATTTAAAATCTAAATAAAACTTAGCTTATAACTTATATTGCTGACTTAGAAATAAAACCATGATATTTTTTACTGCGTACGAGGAAAACAATTTTACGTGAAGTTCCTTAACGCCGTATTTATACCACCGGCGGTTGCCCCTTTTTCTTTTCGTTTTGGCTGGAAATTTTAAAATATGGACGAACTCTTTAAAATTTTCTGGGTTACTTGGGCTAAAGGTCGTGGCTTTGTATACTTTTATATATAAAAACGGAAGATTGCATCAATAAAGGATTTGACTTTTTTTTAACGGAATGGATAGCATTTTAAGCGTCGACATTTAATTTTATTAAAAAGGTATCATGGTTTTACAACCATCATTTAAATATTTAAATTCTTACCTTAGCCACAGTAATCACTATCTATAATTATAATTAAATTGGTTTATTTAAAGTACTTCGGCTACTTTATTTAAAAACTAAACAAACAATAATTGGGTAAATGCAAACACAAATATAGTGCAATACTTTAATTTAACAACATATAAACATTACTTGTTGTTGGTTAATTAATTATCGTTTTATTTTTTCCGTATTTTTTATTATAACGGAAAAGCCAGCATTATTAAATAAGAAAATGCGCAATTGTGTTTAAAATTTAAATTCAAACCGTTCAGACGTCATAATTAATATTTACCTTTAACATTGATATATATCACATATTGTCTATAAAACAATGCCTATTGTGATGTTTGGTGGTTTGAAAACAGCAACGGCGAATGATATTAGACGTTGGCTGATTAAAACCGAAACTTGCTTGATTTTTAATCAAAATTTCATTAGCGCACGCGCGACGGTGAAACACAAAACATGTCGAACAAAACACTCAACAGAATTAAGTGTAAAATGGATGGTACAAAGCCATAGCTTTATAAATAACAGGCAGGTGCGGTATTGAAACATCTGCAATAATAAATATAATCAAAACATAACATCGTTGTCATTAGATTCCAATTGTTTGAACTGAGCTTAAATTAATTTCTCAAGTGAAAGATTTAAAATTAGGATATAGATATTCATGTTTATCCCCGTGAATGGAAAAACCAAGGGGGTTAACACACGGGCGATCGTCAGAACACCTCGCGCCAACTGTCGGTTATAGGAGTTATTGCAGTGTGTTATGTATGATACAAACATTCCTGTCATTTGGTAGAACCCATTCATCCGCTGTGGGTTCAGACAACGTTCGTTAAGTGCATTGCCCAAGGACACAACCGAATAGCTATCAAACAGTTTCGAAACTACAACCTTTCGTTTGAAAGGCGTCGATCCAAACCAGCAGACTATAACCAGTAATGCCATTAGCACGATTTAAGCTTATGCAGTGACAAACGGAACACAGACCAACTTGATGTTTTTCCCAATTAACCAAGACCTGCTGAATGTGGGAACAATGAATAATAATGACATTTCTCAATTTAGGTTGTTATACAACAATTTATTTTAAGCTGTAAAAAGGCTTATTGTCCTCACTGCTGTTTCTAATCCGTTTTAATGAGCCAATCGAAACTACTAAAGCTTAAAACAATTCTAAGTTAATGACATGATCACACACATATGGGTAAATAAAATTTTTTTTACTTTACTGGCCCAAATTTAATATATGAATCGGTTCTTATCTTTTCGAGTGATTATATAAAACAATATATTTCCCGAATAAACGAATCAAATATCAGCTTCCTGCTGATTTTGAGAACCTATACCGTTTGGTTAATGGTCACACTCCGTACCATATATGCTAACCAGTCTAAAACGCCCAGTTAACGTGAAAAATTAAATGCGATGTAGTTTTTTTGCGTCTGCGATAAACTGTAGTTACATTCCACTGTGATTTACCGCAACTCCACCAAATAAGGTCAAATAAGGTGTATTTCTAGCACTTGGAACTTGTATTGCATTACCGTCGAAGGGTCATTTTTTGCACTTCTAAATAGGATTGTGTGCATTAGGGTTGATGGTTAACTACAAGGTCCAACGCGCTATTGAGTTACTTTGCTCGGATATTCTTGTGAAAACCAAAATAACTTAAAGGGAAGAGTCACGTGGTATAGTTTATTTTATGATCCGACGTTACAGTATGCGCAAATTTATTATGATACAGGCGCTATATTATGACACGGTATACCTCAAAATTTTGGTTCCATGACAACTGAACCCCTTACAACTGAACCCCTTACAACTGAACCCTTACAACTGAACCCTTTACAACTGAACCCCTACAATTAAGCCCCTTACAACTGAACTCCTTTAAACTGAACCCCTTTAAGCTGAACCCATTTACAACTGAACCCCCTTTTCAGTTAAAAGCGTTCGGTTAAAAGGGGTTCAGTTGTAAAGGGGTTCAGTTGTAGGGGCTCAGTTGTAAGGGGTTCAGTTGACTGGTCACCATTTTATGATTCGACGTTACAGATAAATGGTATGCACAAAATTATTATGATACAGACGCTATATTATGACACGGTATACCGCAAAAATTGTGTCCCTATCCTGTCTGAACGGCGTTAAGTTGTATGGTACTAATATATAAAAATCAATATGTAAGCCCGCTGGTGTACGAAAATCTTATAATCCGCAGACAAAAATTCGAGTTTTAACCAGGAATCCCCGTATAAGTAGTAACGTGTTATTGCTTATACCATAGCATTACTTACGCCGCTCTGGGGCGATGTGGTAAATGATAATGGTCACAAACGAATCTGATAGTGTAAACTGCGAACAGTGTATTCAGATACGGCATTGAGTGACAAAACCACCAGGTGATCGAAACTCAGACCGGTTAAAATACTAAAATAAAAACAGTGTCATAGGCGGTACCCGAAGTAAAGTCGTACATGGTGGTTGTTTTATTACTTCAGGGGCATACATCGAACGTGTTATACAGCAGGTTTACACCAGATTGATGGAGAACCAGATGAAACTGCTGCTCCCCTTTATGAGATATTGGACAAAACGGTGTTTACATCAGAGATTTTATAAAATAAAGATTAGTTGTAAGTGGAACTTTAATATGAGGAAACGTTCGGTAATGTGTATAGCGTGTGACACAATTAGTTGTCAAAACTTTGAAGTTTTGTTTGGAAACTTGAAGCCTTTGTCTTTTTTATCGTTTTCATTTTGACGTAGCACAGGCTATTCGTGTTTTATATTATTCATGTTAATGAGAAAATGCAAGGGCCGTTGTAACATCGTCAACTGACCTGTCCCCTACTGCCATTTAAATGAGCTATTGTACTGTGATGAACAAAAACGTTTTTTTTCTTTTTCAGTAATAACAATGGTATTTTACATTTTTTTGATGAGTTTAATATTTTTTAATTGGTACTGTCCGAGATGAAATGTTTTTATTTTACATCCCATTTTAATGAAGTAATCAAAAAAAACTCCCTTTAAACAAAACTGCTCGAACCCTTTTCAACTGCACAATCATCTTTTTTTAAAGACAAAACGCTTAGTAATCTAAGATTAAGAATAGGATTGTTATTTTTTAACCGAATGTAACTCATATATGGATCGACCGAGGTTCCACCACCTTCTTGTTAAAAGTAAACATTTTTAAGCTTATGCAGTGACAAACGGAACACAGACCAACTTGATGTTTTTCCCAATTAACCAAGTCCAACGCGCTATTGAGTTACTTTGCTCGGATATTCTTGTGAAAACCAAAATAACTTAAAGGGAAGAGTCACGTGGTATAGTTTATTTTATGATCCGACGTTACAGTATGCGCAAATTTATTATGATACAGGCGCTATATTATGACACGGTATACCTCAAAATTTTGGTTCCATGACAACTGAACCCCTTACAACTGAACCCCTTACAACTGAACCCTTACAACTGAACCCTTTACAACTGAACCCCTACAATTAAGCCCCTTACAACTGAACTCCTTTAAACTGAACCCCTTTAAGCTGAACCCATTTACAACTGAACCCCCTTTTCAGTTAAAAGCGTTCGGTTAAAAGGGGTTCAGTTGTAAAGGGGTTCAGTTGTAGGGGCTCAGTTGTAAGGGGTTCAGTTGACTGGTCACCATTTTATGATTCGACGTTACAGATAAATGGTATGCACAAAATTATTATGATACAGACGCTATATTATGACACGGTATACCGCAAAAATTGTGTCCCTATCCTGTCTGAACGGCGTTAAGTTGTATGGTACTAATATATAAAAATCAATATGTAAGCCCGCTGGTGTACGAAAATCTTATAATCCGCAGACAAAAAATTTCGAGTTTTAACCACGGAATCCCCGTATAAGTAGTAACGTGTTATTGCTTATACCATAGCATTACTTACGCCGCTCTGGGGCGATGTGGTAAATGATAATGGTCACAAACGAATCTGATAGTGTAAACTGCGAACAGTGTATTCAGATACGGCATTGAGTGACAAAACCACCAGGTGATCGAAACTCAGACCGGTTAAAATACTAAAATAAAAACAGTGTCATAGGCGGTACCCGAAGTAAAGTCGTACATGGTGGTTGTTTTATTACTTCAGGGGCATACATCGAACGTGTTATACAGCAGGTTTACACCAGATTGATGGAGAACCAGATGAAACTGCTGCTCCCCTTTATGAGATATTGGACAAAACGGTGTTTACATCAGAGATTTTATAAAATAAAGATTAGTTGTAAGTGGAACTTTAATATGAGGAAACGTTCGGTAATGTGTATAGCGTGTGACACAATTAGTTGTCAAAACTTTGAAGTTTTGTTTGGAAACTTGAAGCCTTTGTCTTTTTTATCGTTTTCATTTTGACGTAGCACAGGCTATTCGTGTTTTATCCTATTCATGTTAATGAGAAAATGCAAGGGCCGTTGTAACATCGTCAACTGACCTGTCCCCTACTGCCATTTAAATGAGCTATTGTACTGTGATGAACAAAAACGTTTTTTTTCTTTTTCAGTAATAACAATGGTATTTTACATTTTTTTGATGAGTTTAATATTTTTTAATTGGTACTGTCCGAGATGAAATGTTTTTATTTTAAATCCCATTTTAATGAAGAAATCAAAAAAACTCCCTTCTAAGATTAAGAATAGGATTGTTATTTTTTACCCGTATGTAACTCATATATGGATCGACCGAGGTTCCACCACCTTCTTGTTAAAAGTAAACATTTTTGGACAAATTATGCCATTAGAGTAAGAGACATCTGAATATTAAAAAAATTAACATATGACGGGGTATATGAAAGTTATATACAAATGATGATGACGAGTTCATGTCGATGAAATGATCTTTTTTCTATTCTCTTCTTCCGTATTTAAGTCTTTGTCTGCAAACAAAGCATTTTTTATTAAAAAAACGGCTATTTAAAACAAGTATCCAACCCATGATGGGCGCACCAATAAGACCGTTTTTTTTATGTATGAAGTGATATAATCCATGAATTTCAACGTATTTAATGTTTTTCCGCCAACACTTACCCCACACGGAGGGGGCACGTTATATCCGTGGTCACAAACGGATCTGGCGCTGTCAAAGTAGGTTCCAGGCGGGCATTCATGCAGGGTGGCTGTGCCACCACTTGCCGAGCATTGGTAGAACTTGGTGCAAGTCCAAATAAAAGTTCCGCTTTCCTGGTGGGGTTGGGAACAAAAGGTGTTTATGTATACTTGAGTCATTTTGATTATAAGTTTCATGCCCAATCGTTAGGCTACCTCATGGCTTTCGTCAGCGGTAGTGTAGCTGTTGCACTATGTATGGTATAATGAGACAATTATGTAGTTTTAGTTCAACCTAACAAATCACTACGTTGGTAAAGGAAATAGCTGAAGACATAGTTAACTAAACCAGAAAGTTCTTTTAATTTAACAACCGTTTCGTTAAAAACTGTTCTATCCAGAATATGGAACGCCATATAAGGTAGCCTATATCGTTTGATTTGTACACAATTGGTGTGCTATCAGAACAGCATGGGTTTGTATAGTTTACTGGGACAGTATTACCTATATTAGTAGTTTTAAATTATAAATCTAGTATTTTCAATTCTTGGTTGAGCGTTAGCTCTTTCCGGCGACACTTTTGATGTGTCATTGATTGTTATTTACCGCCAATGGTTGTGTTTTTGTAAATTAAGGAAGAGTATAAGGAATAGAGTGCATACTATTGCTGACAAATTGTTACATGGTATAAACTTTGTTTAAGCAAACGTCGTAATCATGACCAATCAAATAACATTTCGCGACTTTTGATCTGATTCATTTATTACTGATACTGTGATTTTTATATATTAGTACCATACAACTTAACGCCGTTCAGACAGGATAGGGATAAAATTTTGCGGTATACCGTGTCAGAATATAGCGCCTGTATCATAATAATGTTGTGCATACCATTTATCTGTAACTTCAAGTATTTTTGGTTTACACAACTTCAAGTCTTTTTGGTTTACACAAGAATGTCCGAGCAAAGTAACTCAATAGCGCGTTGGACCTTGTAGTTAACCATCAACCCTAATGCACAAAATCCTATTTAGAAGTGCAAAAATGACCCTTCGACGGTAATGCAATACAAGTTCCAAGTGCTAGAAATATACCTTAATTATTTGACCTGATTTGTTGAAGTTGCGGTAAATCACAGTGGAATGTAACTAAGGTTTATCGCAGACGCAAAAAAGAACTACATCGTCCTTAATTTTTCACGTTAACTGAGCGTTTTAGACTGGTTAGCATATATGGTACGGAGTGTGACCATTAACCAAACGGTATAGGACTATAGGTTCTCAAAATTAGCAGGAAGCTGATATTTGATTCGTTTATTCGGGAAATATATTGTTTAATCACTCGAAAAGGTAAGAACCGATTCATATATTAAATTTGAGCCAGTAAAGTAAAAAAAATTGTATTTACCCATATGTGTGTGATCATGTCATTAACTTAGAATTGTTTTAAGCTTTAGTACTTTCAATTGGCTCATTAAAACGGATTAGAAACAGCAGTGAGGACAATAAGCCTTTTTACAGCTTAAAATAAATTGTTGTATAACAACCTAAATTAAGAAAGTGTCATTATTATTCATTGTTCCCACATTCAGCAGGTCTTGGTTAATTGGGAAAAACATCAAGTTGGTCTGTGAAAGTGGTCTTTTGCACGTAGTTTTGTGTTTTATTACTTCATAAACATTTTTGGACAAACTATGCCATAAGAGTAAGAGGCATCTGAATATTAAAATAATTAACACATGACGGGGTATATGAAAGTTATATACAAATGATGATGGCGAGTTCATGTCGATGAAATGATCTTTTTTCTATTCTCTTCTTCCGTATTTAGGTCTTTGTCTGCAAACAAAGTATTTTTTATTAAAAAAACAGCTATTTAAAACAAGTATCCAACCCATAATGGGCGCACCAATAAGACCGTTTTTTTATGTATGAAGTGATATAATCCATGAATTTCAACGTATTTAATGTTTTTACGCCAAAACTTACCCCACACGGAGGGGGCACGTTATATCCGTGGTCACAAACGGATCTGGCGCTGTCAAAGTAGGTTCCAGGCGGGCATTCATACATGGTGGGTGTGCCACCACTTGCCGAGCATTGGTAGAACTTGGTGCAAGTCCAAATAAAAGTTCCGCTTTCCTGGTGGGGTTGGAAACAAAAGGTGTATATATATTTTTTTTTAATAAACATAAAGCCGTTTAAAGTATGATACTTGAGTCATTTTGATTATAAGTTTCATGCCCAATCGTTAGGCTACCTCATGGCTTTCGTCGTGGGTAGTGTAGCTGTTGCATTATGTGTGGTATATCAATGAAACATTTATGTAGTTTTAGTTCAACCTACAAAACCACTACGTTGGTAAGTAAAATACTTGAAGACATAGTTAACTAAACCAGAGGGTTCTTTTAATTTAAACCGTTTCGTTAAAAACTATTCTATCCAGATTATGGAATGCCATATAAGGTATATCGTTTGCTTTGTACACAAATGGTGTGCTATCAGAACAGCATGGGTTTGTATAGTTTCCTGGGACACTATAACCTATATTAGTAGTTTTGAATTATAAATCTGGTATTTTCAATTCTTGGTTGAGCGTTAGCCTTTTCCGGCGACAATTCTAATTAATGTGTCATTGATTGTTATTTACCGCCAATAGTTTTTTTTGTAAATTAAGGAAGAGTATGTGCATACTATTGCTGCAAAATTCTACATGGTATAAACCTTGTTTAAGCAAACGTCATAATCATGGCCAAACAAATAACATTTCACGACTTCAGATCTGATTTATTTATTACTGAGACTTTACAGATACATTACAGATAAATTGGTATGCACAAAATTATTATTATACAATTGGTTGGTATAACGCAAAGTGTTATCCCTATCCTGTCTGAACGGCGTTAAGTTGTATGGTACTAATATATAAAAATCAATATGTAAGCCCGCTGGTGTACGAAAATCTTATACTCCGCAGACAAAAATTCGCGTTTTAGCCAGGAATCCCCGGGTAAGTAGTAACGTGTTATTGCTTATACCACAGCATTACTTACGCCGCTCTGGGGCGATGTGGTAAATGATAATGGTCACAAACGAATCTGATAGTGTTAACTGCGAACAGTGTATTCAGATACGGCATTTAGTGACAAAACCCTCCAGGTGATCGAAACTCAGACCGGTTAAAATACTAAAATAAAAACAGTGTCATAGGCGGTACCTGAAGTAAAGTCGTACATGGTGGTTGTTTTATTACTTCCGTAGCATACATAGAACTTGTTGTCATAACGGTTTATATCAGCTTGGTGCTAAACCAGATAAAACCGCTGCTCCCCTTATGAGATATTGGACAAAAAAACGTGTTTTCATCGGAGATTTTATAAAGGAAAGTTTAGTTGTTGAACTTTATGTGGAATTTTAATAAGAGGAAACGCAAAGTCACACTTGTCCCTTGAAGAAAAAGACAGTCAACATAAATACGGCCGTTAATGTGTAGCGTGTGACACAATTAGTTGTCAAAACTTCAAAGTTTTGTTTAGAAACTTGGCCCTTGTCTTTTTTTATCGCTTTTCTTATTTTGACGTAGCACAAGCTATTCATGTTTTATCCTCATTAATGGGAAAAATGCAAGGGGCCGTTGTAACATCGTCAGCTGACCTGTCCCCTACTGCCATTTAAATGAGCTATTGTACTGTGATGAACAAAAACGTTTTTTCAGTAATAACAATGGCATTTCTTCATGTTTTCCCTGTTAATAAGAAAAGGCAAGTGGCCGTTGTAACATCGTCAGCTGACCTGTCCCCTACTGCCATTTAAATGAGCTATTGTACTGTGATGAACAAAAATGTTTTTTGGTCTTTTCTTTATTTCCAGTGATAACAATTGTATTCCACATTTTTTTGATGAATTAAATAATTGGTACTGTCCGATTGATCGAAACATAAAATTGGTACTGTTCGCAAATCCCATTTATTTATTGAATCATAAAATTAAAAAAAAACTGCTAAGACACTTTTCAACTGCGCAATCATATTTTTCTAAAAACAAACGCTTAGTAATCTAAGATTAAGAATAGGATTGTTATTTTTCAACCGAAAGTAACTCACATATGGATCGACCGAGGTTCCAGCACCCCCTTCTTGTTACAAGTAAACATTTTTGGACAAACTATGCCATTAGAGTAAGAGACATCTGAATATTAAAAAAATTAACACATGACGGGGTATATGAAAGTTATATACAAATGATGATGACGAGTTCATGTTGATGAAATGATCTTTTTTTATTCTCTTCTTCCGTATATTTAAGTCTTTGTCTGCAAACAAAGTATATTTTTTTAATAAAAAAACGGTTTTTTAAAACAAGTGTCAAAATCATGATGCGCGCATCTATAAAACAGTTTTTATGTATGAATTGGCACAATCCATGAAGTGCAACATATTCAATGTTTTTACGCCAACACTTACCCCACACGGAGGGGGCACGTCATATCCGTGGTCACAAACGGATCTGGCGCTGTCAAAGTAGGTTCCAGGCGGGCATTCATACAGGGTGGCTGTGCCACCACTTGCCGAGCATTGGTAGAACTTGGTGCAAGTCCAAATAAAAGTTCCACTTTCCTGGTGGGGTTGGGGACTATTTTTAAGAATCTATTTATTTTTTAAGTTTATATCTATTTTTAAGAAACTTGTAGCAGTTTGAAGCATGATACTTGAGTCATTATGATTATAAGTTAGGGAATATCCAATCGTTAGGTTGGATTTCGTCGGGGGTAGTGTAGCTGTTCCATTATGTGTGGTATATCAATGAAACATTTATGTAGTTTTAGTTCAATCTAACAAACCACTACGTTGGTAAGTAAAATAGCTGAGGACACGTAAACTAAACCAGAGGGTTCTTTTAATTTAACAACCGTTTCGTTAAAAACTGCTCTATCCAGAATATGGAATGCCATATAAGGTATACCAGCCGAAAACGTCATGCAATTTAAATAGGGTCGTTCATGAGACTATCACGTTACACAGTTTGGTCCGGCCCGTTGGTCTAACGGTTAAGTGCGTCGCCTTTCATTCCAAATGGTTGTAGGTGCAAAACTGGGCGCTAGCTAGTCGGTTGTGTCCTTGGGCAAGGCACTTTACGGACATTGCCTGAACCCAGCGGATAAATGGGTTCTACCAAATTGAAGGAACGTGTATATCATATACAACACACTGCTATAGCTCCGGTAACCCGACGACGGGATGATCTGACGATTGCCCGTGTGTTAACCCCCTTGGTTTTCCCATTCACGGGGATAAAGATGAATATCCCATCCTAGTTAGTTGTTAAAGCTGTAATACTATGAAACTAAATCATTCATGTATCGTTTTAGATAAAATAAACTATTTTAAGGTGAGTCAAACAGAACGTACTGGAGACATTATGCTATTTCACAGATACTAATTGACTGGATTTAATTTTGCCCAAGACTTTACCAAAACTCAAGGCAATTTCAGTAACCAAAATATTTTAAATAGAAGCAAGTGAATCTTTGTAAATCGCAACTCATTAAACCACTAAAATATTACACTATACAATGTGCACTGACGTGGCAAACTGGTTGATCGGAAGCTTCAGTTGACGATGTTGATGACGCTGTACTACTTGTTGGTTTGATTGTTGTTGTCGCTGCTTCTGTAGTTGTAGCTGCTTTGGTTGTTGTTGTAAGTCTGCTGATCAACGAAGTCGTTGTTCCTGTTGCTGTGCTTGTTATTGGTACCTGCCAGAAAATAGGGTTTACCCCATGGTTTTGTATTGGTAAATATAATGTTTCAGTCAATTGCTTATAACCGGATTTCTACTGCTATTACGTGACTTAAAGTATAACGCAACGGATAAATAAACTATACAAATAAGATTTAAATACGGACAAAGGCCTGCGTTTGCAAAATGTAAATAAAACAGTCCAACAAAATCGTCAGCCGAAAAGTAATGGAGGCGAAAATAGCTAGTTGGGTGTGTATATAAACAGCAAATGCATGAACCCTATAAATTATTTGGGTAAACTAAAACTTTGCTATTTTGCAATCGTATTTAACACACTGCAATAGCTCTGGTGTCCAGAACCCTCTGCTTTTGAAACGACTAAACGAATACCCAGGATGGAGGGGGTAGAGTTGGGCCAGTTCCGACAGCCACATCTGCACAGCCGTAGAACTCCTCCTGCGGTCCACATCCCGTGCAGTAGTTCCCATCATCATCGTATCCCCAAGAGTTGCCTGGAGAGAAGTTTGGCTTAATTTCAAATATGATACTTTTGGTTATCGCTATGTGTGAGACAATGAAGGTCGTTGTAACACGGGTAATTGCTGTAGATCAGGGGTTCTTAAACTGGGGGGACGCCCCCCTTTGGGGGGGGGGCGTGAAAGCTTCTCAAAGGGGACGCAAGTATGACAGTGACATATTGATGAAAAACAGATCTAAATTACAGTCAAACCTCGTATTTCTCGTTAACACTAATCCAATAGATAATTCTGTGACCTAGTTTTAAAAAAACAATTTTGTCAAAAAAACAGTTGCATCCTTCACACTAAGCAGGGTAATGGCAAATAAATTATTGTTCCATTTTTCGTAAATTTGATTTTTGAGTAGGTGAGGCGTGAGCATGAATCACAAATCTCAAGGGGGGCGCGACTGAAAAGTTTAAGAACCACTGCTGTAGATGATGTTTAGCCCTTTACCTCCCCGATTGCAAGCAACTTTTGATAAGTATCTTGCTTAAAGAGCCCAGTCATCAGTTATTTTTGTTTCAGCGAATACATTTTTATGATTCACCACAAAAGCAATACTTACCCGCGTAATACCTCCACTGTATAACACACTGTGAACACGTCAAGTCTGGTGGTAGTTTTAACCTAATGGTGTAAGTCGTTACTGTGGATCCTGGTTTCTCGGGAAAGTACTGAGTGCCCCCATCTTCTAGTTGTAGGAGATTTCTAAGATGCAATTGTTTTGGTTAAGTTTGTTTGCTTCCTCGATAAAAAAAACATAAAAAAGGACCAAAAAATACAGGAAAAATACGGCAGTATTTAAAACACGTATATATTTAAATTATCAAATAAGAGCTGCCCGAGTAAAAGTATTTAATCCTAACAACTGGACTAGGCAAGAGATCAATAAGCGGTTTTGTTGCAAGAGTTAATATAAGTATCAGTATGGATTTAAACTTGTATGTTGTATCTATTAGTAAAACATCGACAAAAATGTGCCTCTGTATTTAGCTGTTAAAATTGAAACAATATAGTAAATTATACTCTCTTAAATCATTTAAATGACAATGGTAAACACTTAGTTATTACGTCAGCGACGGCCTGAAATCTGGATGCTGATATACGTTAACAGTAGTTTGTAAATCTATAAATACATACGTATGTACAATATTTCATAACATAGTACGACGTACGATACGTATATAATTTCCATACAAAGACGGTCTTGGTGACGGTCTCATCAGCGGGTTGAAACCTAGCACATTAAAAAAATCGTTAGACGTTTACCCACTTGTCCAAACACTCCTGGGTAACTGGTTTGGTTGGATTATCCCATTTGCACAATCTGAACTCGAAGAATCCTAAATGATGGGCCGTCAGGTCAACCTTAGCTTCCAATACAGAACCTGTAATTTACATTCGGTTGTGCTTTATCGTATACCCAAGTTGTGCTTTATCTTATCGTATGATAGTCTTTTTTACTATCACCCTTGGGATTATCGGAGTTAAAATTTAAATAAAACTAAAATGTTAACGTTTTACTCGTGTCAAGTCACACGTTTTACTTGTGTCAATTTTCAGCCTCCAAATTTCAGTTTTAAACGAAAATCACTAATCACCAGACAAAGCACAAGCGAATAGCTATATAGCGAACATTATAATAATTAAACTTTTCAGGCAACGGTGAACGTTCTTACCAATTAACTAAGAGACTATACATTGGCTACTTTCAATTAAATAGGAAAACGCTTACCTGGCTGGTACTGCCTCACAATAATTCCCTTCCCGTATTTGCCGCCCGCCTCATTTTCCCGCTCTTTGTCATACGCATCGCCGCATATTCCACATTTCCCATCGAGGTTTACCTGGTGCTGAATATGAAAAAAAAATTCTGACGTGGTAACGATGGTTTTTATAGGTTTCAATGTCGCCGTTTGCCTATTTATAGTCTAATATTAAATCGCCGTTCGCCTATTTATAGTCTGAAAGTCTGATAAAGAGAAACCCACACAGAGATCATATGTGCTTAACTCTAGTGCACCACATTCACACCGGTGATGGCATACGTATTGTCTCACATTTTCATTAGTAAACACAAAATAGAATTTTTGTCTACATGCGTATTTGGACTTTAAGCACAATGTAATACGATGTGGTATATATTATTTACTTGAAATCCTTCGCAAAAAGTTCGTTATCCCCATAGTGTGTGAGACCGAGTGCGTCTGCTAACTCCATTCGATCGGGCGTTGAAAGGTACTTCTGGTGCTCGAATCGCTTCTCCAACGCGATCAATTGGTTTTCGGTGAACACCGTTCGGCTCCTACCGGTTAAGAATCAAACGTTAATCAAAAATATATTTTTTATATGTAAAGTTCAGGATATCATAACATTAATTTATACCAGTTAGGCCTATATTTCATTACAATAATTTTAATTATAGAAGTACACGTTGTATTATTTAGGTATTTTTTAAAATAATAAGAAGCCTTTTTCAATTTATTCACCAGCTTAAAGTTAAAAAAACAAATCAGTATTACGCATTTAAGGCGTAATCCTAATTTACCGCATTAAATTTCCAAAAGTTCGTTTGCATCTTTACAACGATTAGTGTTAAGTAATGGAAACTAGCGGGTGAGCAAAGTTTAGCAATTCGAAAGTTTTCGTAATTTTGTATTTTATTAAAAAAAGCAATTACATTTTTTAAGTTTCTATATAAAACATTTAATGTAAAAACCAACAAGTGTGCTTGTTCAGTTGTATAATCTAAAACTTATCGGAAACTTAAAATGCCAATCGAAACACACCTTCGACATTTCCTTGTATTAGCATTGTGGTCAGCCAGCTGTAAGAACCGGTCTCGTAGCAAAAGCTGGTTGTATAACGGGTTAGCAGCAAGAGTGGGGTACAGTGCCATCATATCAACTGCGGCTAAGTATGAGAAATAGTTCGATTAATTAGAAGTTGAATTTGTACCCAAGTAGGACAAGTAGCTATGTATTTTATTTTATGTCAAATATGGGGCTTATTATGTATCCAGAATGCCCAGTCGGGATACCTGATCCAGAATTAATATGTGCATTTGATGCAACTGCTTTATTATTTTACCAAATCAAAACGAACTAATCACAGGAGATTAATTTATTTAAAAAATTGTGTTGTGTATTTTGCAAACTCAGGCAACAGTATCAATAAATAAGTATTTATTTGTACACAGCATTTAAAAATGTCTACCTCTGTTGAACAGATAGTTGGCGTTGTGGGGCAACAAGTTCATTCCCATGTTCATGAAGGGTGATAAATAGGGCAAGTTGGGCGGCATGGACCGTTGGTACAAGTGTTCCTGAAGGCGCCGTTGTGAGAGGCCAGTCATCCTCAGTTGCTGTACATCGGTGGAATTCGGACTCGGGGACGGGGAGAAGTGGTCCATATCCATCTTTAACTGCCGCGACATTTCGGTTATGCGAATTTAATTAATAAATTGTCTTAAATTTATAAACATGGTAAAACTATTGGCGCCATATGCGTAAGGGCGACAGGACGAGGCCTGCTACAGCCGACTTGATTCTAAATGTAATCCTGCGTGTCTGAAAATCCAAGCTTTATCTACTGGTATTTAAAAAACTTCATAAACACATTCGAGCTGGTGACAAGTAACCACGAAAACCAACCTGAGTATCGTGTTTAATATAAGCTTGTCCTCTTAGAACAGTGGTTCCCAACCTGTGGGTCGTCAAAGCATGTTAAAAGGGGTCGCGAAGCTGTTGCTAATGCAAGAACAAAGGTGAATGTCAGTAGGACTGGGTACCGGTACGCTAGTGGTATATGTCTATCATGAGTATAATTTTTCATTGAGACATTTCATTCGGATTGCTTGTTGTAGCACAATATTATTGCATCAGTATGCATCGATTGTGATGTCATAACTATGACCACGTGACTCTTAACGTGCAATAGCTGCAAATTGGAACTCTATTAGGGAAGAAGCCTATAGTATATTATACAACAGAAATCAGTCAAGACTCGAAATTGGTAAAAATAGTTAAGGGGAACATGATACACAACTTCGCGTTAGCTGGACGGAGAAAAAAAAAACGAACGAAGAGATACTACAAAGGATTAACTGTGATCGTCGTCTGACGGACATGATCAACGAAAGAAAACTGAAGTTTATAGGACACATTCTGCGCAGGGACCACCACCTCGACAATGTGCTCCTGACCGGCATGGTCTACGGTCCTAGAGGTCGTGGACGTCCTAAAACGAGATACTGGGACGACATCAGGCAACTTCCCGGATTAGGTGACAGAGAAGCAATTCGACTCGCTCAGAACAGAATTGAGTGGAGGCGATTAGTGAAGAGGGCCACAGCGAGTCATCCGACTCAAACTGTGATGATACACAACTAGCTGCAGACCTACAAGGTCAACCATCGCACTGATTTGTTAATAAATGCAAGTAAAATATTTTAGTGCTTACTTTATAATTTTGCATTTAGGATAGAATATAAGCGTGGGTCACGGAATCTGCAAAAATTTGTAAGGGGGTCACTAAAGGCTGGTTTACACGATGCGTGGCGAAACGAGACGCAGACAAACGCGGTGAAGCGAATTATCTTGTACTGTTTACACGTACGCGCAGCGATGCGTATCGCCATGACAACAAGCGTAAACTATTTCGTTCGGTATTTGTTTCTTTCACAACAATTTTATTTGAAGCATTTTTTTCTGAATTTAAAATGCCGATAACAAGCATACGATCGCGCAGTACAAATGTAAAAATTATTCAACATCACGCAGCAGCACTTTTGCTGTCACGGCAGCAAAAAAAGAAAAGAAAAAATCGTACTGTTTGGGTTCATCCAATTTTACAAAAAAGAAAAGAGCTGGGTAGGCGTAGGCCTTTGCTTTAACACTATTGTGTCCCAACTTGTGTTACAAAAAATAACCGCCTGCATCTTATCACCAGGAGAGTTTCATCGCCTCATTAAAGAGCTACGGTTGGGACGGGAGAGTTCTTTCATCATATATTTTAGGATGAACCCTGACACTTTTGACCAGCTGGTCAACTATATATCGCCACTAATTCAAAAACAGGCTACAGTAATGCGAGAGCCTATATGCCCTGCTGAGCGCCTTGCTATTACTTTGAGGTAAATAAACAAGCTTGGTGCCAAAATGAAAAGTCCTACATCTTCTCTTTTGCAGATTTCTGGTAACCGGTGACAGTTACCAAACTATTGCCTTTTCCTACCGGACCAGTAAATCCACGGTGTCCAAAATAGTCCCGGAAGTATGTGCATCAATATGGACAGCTCTGCAGCCAGTATACCTCAAGCCTCCCACACAGGATCAATGGAAAAAAATATGTGATGAATTTGAAAAAAAAAAAATATGTGATGAAAGGGAGCAGGTAAACTTGCCCGATGATTCCCGTCTACCAGGATCAAACGTGGCATTACCCCATGTGTTTGTGGGAGATGAAGCGTTCCCTTTACAAGTAAATTTAATGCGTCCCTATCCCGGAAGACACCTTGACCCTTTGAAACGGGTTTTCAACTATAGATTAAGCCGTGCTCGTCGGGTTATAGAAAATGCATTTGGCATTATGTCCTCAAGGTTTCGAGTTTTTCGACGCCCAATATCTGTAGCACCTGCTAGGTGCGACAGCATTGTTAAATGCTGCACAGTTTTGCACAACTTTTTATGCAGCAAATCAGCATATTGTGAGGACAACGCATTTGAATATGAGGATCGCAATGGTCAACTGCACCAGGGTACTTGGCGCAACGAACAAGCCGCTCGTGCATTTGATCGATGCGTGCAACTTGGGCGTGGTCACTCGCAACATGCTGCATTTGTGCGAGACACTTTTTCGAATTATTTTTCAAGTGAAGTTGAAATGGTACCCTGGCAAAATAGAGTGGTGTTAGGGCATTAATTGGAAGCCTACATGTTAGGATTTGTACCACACTATTTTTTTTGTTATTTTTTAGAACATAAACCTGTACTAAATTTAAACGGTAAAAAATAAAACATTTCAATGGTTGCTTTGTATATTTATTTCTTATTGATAATCGTTACTGGTTGACTGAATGGCATCATCAACAATTTTTAAGATCTGCAATTTAACAGAGGATTTTAATTTTTTTGGTAACATTTTAACATCACTTGCTATTGCGGAAAAAAATGCATCATCCCCATCCGGTAATGTAGAAATTGAATCTGAGATAATAAAATTGAAATGTATGAATACGTTTATTTGAACATAAGGTTTTTGTTTAACCAAGCTTACCTGATGTCTCTTTTAATATCTTAAACAACTCTTTCTCCACATCTGTTGATGCGGGTCTTTTTGTCCTTTTAGCTGGTGTTGGTGGTGTAGCTGTTTCACACTGCAGATAACATATTTGATTAAAATTGGAACTTCAATATATTTTTAATTTAATTTCAGTATTTGAATATATACCGGTACGGTTATACGGTACAAAAATTTGGTATTGGCTAGTGCAAAATGTCAGTTGATATAGAGCCCACCTGAATTTGGTTGAAGGAGTCCAGCGGAAATGCTCCATCGCAGTCAATAACAACCTCTTCCATAGGAAGATTGATATTTGATGTAGTGCTAAAAAAAACTTTATGGTTATAACATAATTAGGCCATGTTGAGTAGTAATCTTCTGGTATAAACGCAATCTGAGATTGATAAGACAATCATGTTTATCCCCATGGGTGGGAAAACAAAGGAGTAACTTAACAGAGGCATTGCACTGTGTTGTGTAAAATACATTGATTTTAGTTTTTGTTGAACAGTTTAGTTCCAAGTATAAACAGGCAATGTTTGTCTGTTAAGTGCGTTACCCAAGAACACAAGCGACTGGCATGGTTGGTTTCGATCTCGCACCCTTATGTCTGATCCCACCCCATATCGATCCTCCGAACAGTTTAAATCATAATGTATACTTTCGATTTTGAATGAAGGGTTCCAAAAATCTTATCCTCTCCATAAGTGACCACACCGGAGAGAAGCTGCACCCAGCACCAGACTTTGTTTTGTTGGTCTGTGCCACCTTTTCCCTGCGATACTTATCTCGCAAGGATCGCCACTTTTTTTGGCATTCATCGACTGTAAAAAGAGATTAAGTCCAACCGATACAAGTATCAAAGAAGTCCCACCCATAATTGTAAATTGATTCATCTACCGGTATGTATTTGTTTTGATTACGATACGCAACACTAACAAATTTGTGTGAAGCTGAACTGTATGAATGTCTGACTGTTGGGTAATTTTTTAAAAACCTTTTTTTCAAATATAATTTTTTGTGAAACATGATACTAGTACCAGGTATCTAATTTAGGGGCTTATAAAGTATAATCTTTATCTTCTTGGGTGAATAAAAAACTGACTAAGAGGAAAATGTAGTCATAACTAATCAGTAGCCTGGCCTGACCACAAGTGTAGTCTATGGTGTATATGTAGGGTAGGTAGGCCACCCTGTAATTTCTAATTTATGCATGTCCAAATGTAAAAAAAAATGTATCTCGGCAGGTAGCCTAATGTCCAAATCAGTAACAAAACTGTAATCTTGACTATGCTTTATCTTACGCTAACCAGATATTTTCATTACAAATGAAACGTCTTCCCACGCCCTTTCTCGTAACACTTTGTCGTGGTATGCTGCCTCTCCTTTGTCATATAAATTCCTTCTAAATAAAACCTTGATATTTTTTACTGCGTACGAGGAAAACAATTTTACGTGAATTTCCTTAACGTCGTATTTATACCACCGGCGGGTGCCCCTTTTTCTTTTCGTTTTGGCTGGAAATTTTAAAATATGGACGAACTCTTTAAATTTTTCTAGGTTATTTGGGCTAAAGGTCGTGGCTTTGTATACTTTTATATATAAAAACGGAAGATTGCATCAATAAAGGATTTGACTTTCTTTTTAAGGGAATGGATAGCATTTTAAGCGTCGACATTTAATTTTATTATAAGGGTATCATGGTTTTACAACCATCATTCAAATATTTAAATTCTTAACTTAGCCACAGTAATCAATATCTATAATTATGATTTAATTAGTTTATTTAAACTACTTCGGCTACTTTATTTAAAAACTAAACAAAAAATAATTGGGTAAATGTAAACACAAATATATACTTTGGTTAATTTAACATATAATCATCACTTGTTGTTGGTTAATTAGTTATCGTTTTATTTTTTTCCGTATTTTTTATTATATCGGAAAAGCCAGCATCATTAAATAAGAAAATGCGCAATTGTGTTTAAAATTTAAATTCAAACCGTTCAAACGTCATAATTAATATTTACCTTTACATTGATATCTATCACATATTGTCTATAAAACAATGCCTATTGTGATGTTTGGTGATTTGAAAACAGCAACGGCGAATGATATTAGACGTTGGCTGATTAAAACCGAAACTAGCTTGATTTTTTATCAAAATTTCATAAGCGCACGCGCGATGGTGAAACACAAAACATGTCGAACAAAACACACAACAGAATTAAGTGTAAAATGGACGGTACAAATCCATAGCTTTATAAATACAAGGCAGGTGCGGTATTGAAACATCTTCAATAATAAATATAATCAAAACATAACATCGTTGTCATTAGATTCCAATTGTTTGAACTAAGCTTAAATTAATTTCTCAAGTGAAAGATTTAAAATTAGGATATAGATATTCATGTTTATCACCGTGAATGGGAAAACCAAGGGGGTTAAAACACGGGCGATCATCAGATCAGTTCGCGCAAACTGTCGGTTATAGGAGTTATTGCAGTGTGTTGTGTATGACATTATTGTCCTCACTGAACATGCTGTTTTAATCCGTTTTAATGAGCCGATCGAAACTACTAAAGCGCAAAGCAAATCTAAGTTAATGACATGGTCACACACATATGGGTGAATACAACATTTTTTTACTTTACTGGCACAAATTTAATATATATATATATGAATCGGTTCTTACCTTTTCGGGTGATTAAACAATATATTTCCCGAGTAAACTAACCAAATATCAGCTTCCGGCTGATTTTGAGAACCTACCTTTTGGTTGATCACACGCCGTACCATATATGCTAACCAGTCGAAAACGCCCAGTTAACGTGAAAAATTAAGGACGATGTAGTTTTTTTTGCGTCTGCGATAAACCTTAGTTACATTCCACTGTGATTTACCGCAACTCCACCAAATAAGGTCAAATAAGGTGTATTTTTAGCAGTTGGAACTTGTATTGCATTACCGCCGAAATGTGATAAATCGAAACCATTCACTATGACGGTTGTGTTACTTTTTGCCCTTCGCTTGATAGGATTTTGTGCATTAAGGTTGATGGTTAACTACAAGGTCCAACGCGCTATTGAGTTACTTACCTCGGACATTCTTGTGTAAACCAAAAAGACTTGAAGGGAAGAGTCACGTGGTATAGTTTATTTTATGATCCGACGTTACAGATAAATGGTATGCACAAAATTATTATGAAACAGGCGCTATATTATGACACGGTATACCGCAAAATTTTATCCCTATCCTGTCTGAACGGCGTTAAGTTGTTTGGTACTAATATATAAAAATCAATATGTAAGCCCGCTGGTGTACGAAAAGCTTATAATCCGCAGACAAAAATTCGCGTTTTAACCAGGAATCCCCGTATAAGTAGTAACGTGTTATTGCTTATACCATAGCATTACTTACGCCGCTCTGGGGCGATGTGGTAAATGATAATGGTCACAAACGAATCTGATAGTGTAAACTGCGAACAGTGTATTCAGATACGGCATTGAGTGACAAAACCACCAGGTGATCGAAACTCAGACCGGTTAAAATACTAAAATAAAAACAGTGTCATAGGCGGTACCCGATGTACAGTCGTACATGGTGGTTGTTTTATTACTTCCGGGGCATACATAGAACGTGTTACACTGCCGGTTTATACCAACTTGGTGCAGAACCAGAATAAACTGCTGCCCCCCTATAAGATATTGGACAAAACGGTGTTTACATCAAATAAAGTTTAGTTGTAAGTGAAACTTTAATATGAGGGAACGGAAAGTCATACTTGCCCCTTAAAGAAAAAGACAGTCAATATAAATACGGTCGTTCGTTAATGTGTAGCGTGTGACACAATTAGTTGTCAAAACTTCGTTTTGTTTAAAAACTTGGCCTTTGTCTTTTTTATCGCGTTTTTTTATTTGGACGTAGCACAGACTATTCATGTTTATCCCTGTTAAAGGTAAAATGCAAGGGCCGTTGTAACATCGTAAACTTACCTGACCCCTACTGCCATTTTAATGAGCTATTGTACTGTGATGAACAAAAACGTTTTTTTTGGTATTTTCTTTGTTTCCAGTAATAACAATTGTATTCCACAATTTTTCGATGAATTTAATATTTTTTAAATGGTACTGTCCGAGATAAAATATTTTTATTTTAAATCCGATTTAATGAAGTAATCAAAAAAAACTCCCTTTAAACAAAACTGCTCGAACCCTTTTCAACTGCGCAATACTTTTTTTCTAAAGACAAACGCTTAGTATCTAAGATTAAGAATAGGATTGTTATTTTTTAACCGAATGTTACTCACATATGGATCGACCGAGGTTTCAAACCCTTCTTGTTACAAGTAAAAAGTTTTGGACAAACTATGCCATAAGAGTAAGAGACATCTGAATATTAAAAAAATAAACACAAGATGGAGTGTGGAAGTTATATACAAATGATAATGACGAGTTCATGCCGATGAAATGATCTTTTTTTCTATTCTCTTCTTCCGTATTTAAGTCTTTGTCTGCAAACAAATTTTTTTTTATTAAAAAATGGCTATTTAAAACAAGTATCCAGCCCATGATGGGCGCAGCAATAAGATCGTTTTTTTTATGTATGAAGTGATATAATCCATGAATTTCAACGTATTTAATGTTTTTACGCCAAAACCTACCCCACACGGAGGGGGCACGTTATATCCGTGGTCACAAACGGATCTGGCGATGTCAAAGTAGGTTCCAGGCGGGCATTCATACATGGTGGGTGTGCCACCACTTGCCGAGCATTGGTAGAACTTGGTGCAAGTCCAAATGAAAGTTCCACTTTCCTGGTGGGGTTGGAAACAAAAGGTGTATATATATATTTTTTTTAATAAACATAAAGCCGTTTAAAGTATGATACTTGAGTCATTTTTATTATAAGTTTTATGCCCAATCGTTAGGCTACCTCATGGCTTTCGTCGTGGGTAGTGTAGCTGTTCCATTAGGTGTGGTATATCAATGAAACATCTATGTAATTTTAGTTCAATCTAACAAACCACTACGTTGGTAAGTGAAATGGCTGAGGACATAATTAACTAAACCAGAGGGTACTTTTAATTTAACAACCGTTTCGTTAAAAACTGCTCTATCCAGAATATGGAATGCCATATAAGGTATACCAGCCGAAAACGTCATGCAATTTAAATAGGGTCGTTCATGAGACTATCACGTTACACAGTTTGGTCCGGCCCGTTGGTCTAACGGTTAAGTGCGTCGCCTTTCATTCGAAAGGTTGCAGGTGCAAAACTGGGCGCTAGCTAGTCGGTTGTGTCCTTGGGCAAGGCACTTTACGGACATTGCCTGAACTCAGCGGATAAATGGGTTCTACCAAATTGAAGGAACGTGTATATCATATACAACACACTGCTATAGCTCCGGTAACCCGACGACGGGATGATCTGACGATTGCCCGTGTGTTAACCCCCTTGGTTTTTCCATTCACGGGGATAAAGATGAATATCCCATCCTAGTTAGTTGTTAAAGCTGTAATACTATGAAACTAAATCATTCATGTATCGTTTTAGATAAAATAAACTATTTTAAGGTGAGTCAAACAGAACGTACTGGAGACATAATGCTATTTCACAGATACTAATTGACTGGATTTAATTTTGCCCAAGACTTTACCAAAACTCAAGGCAATTTCAGTAACCAAAATATTTTAAATAGAAGCAAGTGAATCTTTGTAAATCGCAACTCATTAAACCACTAAAATATTACACTATAAAATGTGCACTGACGTGGCAAACTGGTTGATCGGAAGCTTCAGTTGACGATGTTGATGACGCTGTACTACTTGTTGGTTTGATTGTTGTTGTCGCTGCTTCTGTAATTGTAGCTGCTTTGGTTGTTGTTGTAAGTCTGCTGATCAAAGAAGTCGTTGTTTCTGTTGCTGTGCTTGTTATTGGTACCTGCCAGAAAATGCGGTTTGCCCCATGGTTTTGTATTGGTAAATATAATGTTTCAGTCAATTGCTTATAACCGGATTTCTACTGCTATCGCGTGACTAAAAGTACAACGCAACGGATGAATAAACAATACAAAAAAAGATTAAAATACGGACAAAAGTGTTGGGGTGGAAAATATCTAGTTAGGTGTGTTCTTGACAAGTATATAAACAGGAAATACCTGAACCTTATATGAAGTAATGGGCCTAACTTAAACTTTGCTATTTTGCAATCGTATTTAACACACTGCATTAGCTCCGGTGTCTAGAACCCTGCTTTAATGGAAATACCCAGGATGGAGGGGGTAGAGTTGGGCCAGTTCCGACAGCCACATCTGCACAGCCGTAGAACTCCTCCTGCGGTCCACATCCCGTGCAGTAGTTCCCATCATCATCGTATCCCCAAGAGTTGCCTGGAGAGAAGTTTGGCTTAATTTCAAATATGATACTTTTGGTTATCGCTATGTGTGAGACAATGAAGGTGTTATAACACGGGTAATTGCTGTAGATGATGTTTAGCCCTTTACCTTAGGTAAGGAGGATAGGATAGAATATTCATCTTTATTCCCATGAACATCAGGAAAATCAGGGGGGTTAACACACGGGCAATCGTCATATCACCTCGCGCCCATCGTCGGGTTACCGGAGCTATTGCAGTGTGTTGTTTATGATAGACACGTTCCCTTAATTTGGTAGAACCCATTAATCCGCTGGGTTCAGGCAATGTCCGTAAAGTGCCTTTTCCAATGACACAACCAACTAGCGACCAGTTTCGCACCTGCAACCTTTCGATTGAAAGGTGACGGACTTAACCGTTAGACCAACGGCCTGAACAGACCTTCCCGATTGCAAGCAACTTCCAATAAGTATCTTGCTTAAGAGCCCAACAAACAGTTAGTTCAGTTAGTTCTTTTTCAGCGAATACATTTTTATGTTTCACCCCATTAGCAATACTTACCCGCGTGGTACCTCCACTGTATAACACACTGTGAACACGTCAAGTCTGGTGGTAGTTTCAACCTAATGGTGTAAGTCGTCACTGTGGATCCTGGTTTCTCGGGAAAGTACTGAGTGCCCCCATCTTCTAGTTGTAGCAGATTTCTAAGATGCAATTATTTTGGTTAAGTTTGTTTGCTTCCACGACAAAAAAAACATAAAAAGGACCAAAAAATACAGGAAAAAATACGGCAGTATTTAAAACACGTATATATTTAAATTATCGAATAAGAGCTGCCCGAGTAAAAGTATTGAATCCTAACAACTGCACTAGGCAAGAGATCAATAGGCGGTTTTGTTACAAGGGTTAAGTATTAGTATAGATTAGAACTTGTATCTATGAGTAAAATATCGACAAAAATGTTCTTCTGTATTTAGCTGTTAAAATTAAAACAATATAGTAACATATACTCTTTAAATCATTTAAAATCGTCAACATACCATAGGCGACGGCTGGATGCTGATATACGTTTACACAGTAGGCCATAAATCCGTATATACATACGCATAAACAATATTTTAATACATAGTACGACGTACGATACATATATCAATTCCATATAAAAATTCCATATTATAAAAACGGTCTTGGTGACGGTCTCATCAGCGGGTTGAACCCTAGCACATTAAAAAAATCGTTAGACGTTTACCCACTTGTCCAAGCACTCCTGGGTAACTGGTTTGGTTGGATTATCCCATTTGCACAATCTGAACTCGAAGAATCCTAAATGATGGGCCGTCAGGTCAACCTTAGCTTCGAACACAGAACCTGTAATTTACATTCGGTTGTGCTTTATCTTATCCCCAAGTTGTGCTTTATCTTATCGTATATGATAGTCTTTTTTACTATCACCCTTGGGATTATCGGAGTTAAAATTTAAATGAAACAAAAATGTTAACGTTCTACTCGTGTCAAGTCACACGTTTTACTCGTGTCAATTTGTAGTCTCCAAATTTCAGTTTTGAACGAAAATCACTATTCGCCATCAGACAGAGCACAGGCGAATAACAAGCGCATATTATGATAATTAAACTTTTCGAGCAACTGTCAACGGTCTTACCTACTTTCAATTAACTATGAGACTTGGCTACTTTCAATTAAACAGGAAAACGCTTACCTGGCTGGTACTGCCTCACAATAATTCCCTTCCCGTATTTGCCGCCCGCCTCATTTTCCCGCTCTTTGTCATACGCATCGCCGCATATTCCACATTTCCCATCGAGGTTTACTTGGTGCTGTGTGGATTTACGTGTTAACACGCCAAATGCAATCACAGCAAATAATAGAAAAAAATTAAAAAGTAGTCCCACCAAATGACAGAGAAGTTTATATACAAAAGAAATCCACAATTTGTAGATGATATTGAAGTCTTAATCATATACAACAAACTGCAATATCTGCAGTAAGCTTCGGCGGCATACCGCTCTTTTATGTAATCTAAATCGTGTGATGTATTTGTCGAATCATCTGACAGCGGATTATTAGGTTCTTCTAAAAAAAGGAAAGTGTGAAATATGCAGAACACACTGCAAGAGCCCCGGTAACCCGACAGTGGGCGCGAGGTTACCCGACGATTTCCCGTGTGTTAACCCCCTCGTTTTCCCATTCACTTGGATAAACATGAATATCCTATCTTGTACTAAACTACCCAAAGCAAAAAGTTGGACCAGTAAGTGTGAGCATATTGATCTTTATTTAGCACCACAATCAATCTAGTAACGGCATATGCTTTCTCACACTCGCATTATAGCAACCACAAAAGACAATTTTTGTCCACCTACATATTTCGACTTTGAGCACGCTTTAATACGATGTGGTATATATTATTTACTTGAAATCCTCCGCAAAAAAGTTCGTTATCCCCATAGTTTGGTTCAATGATGGATTTGTATGGGGCGATAGCCGGATCGGTGTCCCAGAATCTCCAAAGAGAAGACCTATTCGGTGGTTCCATCATTCGACCGTGGGGTCGGGCGGTATGTATCAGCATCAGCGCTACAAGTCCTGTATAGATGGATGAGTAAAGTCCAAGCTTCTTAGTTAAAATATTAAGCTGTATTACTTAATTAAGTTTGCCCAGCATATTTTTTTAACAAATAAAACCTAAATAACATGTTGTAGATGTACAGTTAACCAACCAAAAAAAGTTCCTACGGTATGACAACTATTAGGAATTTACAAAAGTATTTTTCTTTTCTTTGTTGCTTCGGTTATATGACAATAAAAAACAAATGACAAAAATCTTACCTTTAAGAATCATCATTGTGCTCTTTAATGTATGCTCGACGAAAAAATTATACTCTGATCTTTTCGTCCCTCCGAGTTTGCTTTATATATATTCATGTTTTTAGCGCTGTAAAACTGAATTGTTTGTCAGACTTGCTTTGTACACAAATGGTGTGCTATTAGAACAGCTTGGATTTTTATAGCTTACTTGGACAGTATTATATATTAGTAGTTTTGATTTAATAAATTTAGTATTTTCAATTCTTGGTTGGGCGTTAGCCTTTTCCGGCGACTATTCTAATTAATGTGTCATTGATTGTTATTTACCGCCAATAGTTCTATTGCAAATTAATGGACAGTATGTGCATACTATTGCTGCAAAATTGTACATGGTATAAACCTTGTTTAAGCAAACGTAATAATCATGGCCAAACAAATAACGTTTCACGACTTTAGATCTAAGATTCATTTATAGACCGTGGGCCTTTTATCTTTTACGTCATGTAAAGGGGACGCCTTTGTAATTCGTAGCTATAAACAGGACAAACTTGGTAAGCAGGAAGTTGGTTATGCTTAAAAAACATCTTAAATATTTTTCTCTCATAAAATGGCCTTTTTTTCTCTCATAAAATGATCATTATGTTTTATGGCTGTAAAATTTTCCTCAGAATGGAGCTGTGTCATTGAACCCATTTTCCAATAAAAGTAATTTTGTAGAGGATGGTAAAAAAGTTTTTTTTTATTTTATTTTGACTATGAGAAACAAATAATCGTGTTTAAACGTTGTAAAAATTTCAAAACTTGTCATCTTTTGGCATTCGTTGTAAAATGGTTATTAAATTCAGGATTATGCGTTCAGCCTTGTTGTCAACACGCTTTAAAATGCTCTCATTACCTTTTTCTATTTCAATCATAAGTTAGGAGTAGGAAAACGCAAGGGCGTTGTCACACGGGTAATTATCAGATTACCTCCCCCAACGTCATTTGCCGAACCTAGTACAGTGTGTTGTTTACCCATTGCTCCACTGAGTTCAGGAAATATCTGTTAAATTTCAAGCCGAAGACACAACTGACCCCGACCAGTTTTAAACTCACATCCCTTCTGCTTAAAGGCGACACACTAACCCACTAAGCCATTCGGTCGGAAATTCTATTCCATGTATAATGCAAAAACGGGGAACCGGCCAAATAAAACTTTGTCTGAGCACCTAACGTATAATAAAATGAATCGTTATTGAAGAATACGTGGACGCAGTTTTTAATGCGCTAAAACGGTGAACAAGGCAAGCGTTAATAAATTGAGACAGAAAGAAGCATAGAGTTTAACCTTACTGTTTTATTATCTAGGATTAGCTTAAAAGACAATAGTAGCGTTCTACTACCAGAAATTATACGAACGACCTACGCAACGTAAACAGAAACAATGTAATTATGACTCGTAAATAAGTTTATTTCGCAACAACAACTATTACAACATGAATTGTGGGCACAATACATGATTCAGTGGTTCTATAAAGCAGTGTAACTCCTGCTTGCATTATGGGCAGAAAAATGGCAAATTTCATTAAACATCACAGTCAGCATTGTGATGTCAGAGTACGTGTATTTTTAATGAGATTTAAGTGTCATATTTGATTGTCCAAAATTGTCACTACGGCAAAAAATAAAACTTTCTACCCTAAAATATTTGACGGTAAAAGAAAATATTGGAAAGCTGCCAGCATGAAAGCATATTACAGTATATACAGGTATAATAATCATAAACAACATACTATAATAAGCGAAGTCTGTTCAAGTGTTTAATGCAAAAAAAAACAATTTAGAATTGTGTAGAGACTGCTGCTGTTAAAAAGATGAATTTTTTTAATGCCATTGCATATTACACATTCGCTTATATTAACACTGATACTAAAAAGAGTGATTTCCAATAAGTAAAATTATCGGTTCTTATTTAAGATACAGGAATGTATTTTTAATCAATAGACTTAATCGTTTTGCAGATCAATTCTTAATCCCAGGACAATATAAGATGAAAACGTCATATCATTGTTACACTGTGATTTAGTATTGTACATTCGATTTATCCTTTAGGGCTAACCAAAGGAATAAACATTTCAGCGATTTAAAAAGGAAAAATCATTATTTGCAAACGAACTAAGATAAAGGAAAAGAATCAGTTTGAAGAAATTTGAAAAATACGGAAAAAGTAAAAATCTGTATTTTTCTTTATTTACTTGGTGACAATTTGCTTCAAGTCCCAAAGCTGTGAAAATAATTTTATTACAATTCAAAAAATGTACTGTTTTTAGTGTAAAACAATATCACATAGAGTCCTTCAAATTTGTGGGAATGTTGGATAAATGTTAACTTCCTCCCTTTAAATTCCTAAATCTTTTGTAAAAATGTCACGCTGTTTATTTATTTAGTTACTTCGGCATCCTTAATTGCCCCAAAAAGGTCCCATTGTGTATGAATGTGGACATTGTCATCAAAAACTGACACACCTACTCGTAAAACTATGACTAGCCTCAGCCTTTTTCCACACACTTGGTAAAAAAATTATGGTATTAAACTTACATCATAATTATTTTAATATCAAACTTACAATTTGATGCAAGTTTAATATCATAATTATTTTTACCAACAAGGACCCTAGCGCTAAATGACTATGTGTGAAAAAATTTATTTCCCTGAAGTTACAGAATTATAAAAAAAATGTTACAATAGCACCACCACCTTTTATATCTCTATGAACATCCTGTTCTCACCTTTATTGTTCGATCGTTGCCGGTAGATACGAAACGACATTTCGACCAATCAGGATAGAGCATAATTGTGCTTTGTTTTAAATCATGGAACGTGGCTGTTGGTGCCCTCCTGTGGATAATATATGGTGAGTTTGATGTTTCTATGTCATATTTAACATAGTATTTATTTTACTGCTGCTCAACTTTTATTTCTATTGCTTAGTTTGGTCTATACCAGCATTTCTCAAACTATGGGTCGCGACCCACCGAAAGCAATCTTGGTGGGTCGTGAAAAGTTATAGAAAGCTCTGATTAAACTATACTGGCTATTTCCTATACAAAAATCAAGGGGAAATTATCATAATTGTGATATCACACAATCTTGAATCGGGGCATGATCCCAGATATGTGTTTTTTTGCAACGATAGCGTAACCTAGAAACCAACAACAACTATATATAAAGTTAAGTGGGACGCCATAAATTGTGGTAATTAATAGTGGGTACCAACTCTAAAAACTTTGAGAACCACTGGTCTATACTATTTCTATATTATAGTCCAGTGCGAGTTTTCAATTCCTATCACACTAATAATATCTTTTTAAAGGCAATCACATTAATTCCTATTACAATAATTTAATGTGATTGCCTTTAAAAAGATATTATCAGTCAAAACATATAGACTTCATATATTGCTATCAATCACATCAAAACATATTGATAATTTAGAGATTTCAATTAAAACTATACTCATGTACATCATTAAATATTTTATATAAAATTCAAAACACATGTACTTTATACAGATGTCAGTCAAAACATGAGTAATTCACAAATTCCACTTGCAATATAATTTTCGACCCAATCCATAGAAAGCAGAATATTCCAGAACTTACTGTTCCTCAGTGACAGATTCATGGCATTCGTCGCAAACTCTGACCTCGAACTCGAACCCGAACAGCGGGATAGTTGTGCGTTTGCTGCTACAACTTGCACAAACCGCTATCCCACATTTCCTATGTTTGACATTAGATAGATGTATAGATTAAGATTTTTGAAGTTAATATGCAAAATAGATAATGTTTGACATTAGATAAGCAAGGCCAAAAATCCATAAAATTTCAGGGGGGTAAGAATTTTCATTTTGTGGAAGCTTACGCGAGTACATCTTTCATGCAAGTAAATAGTTTACCGCGACTGTTTTTTATGATGTTTTTGTAAGTATTATAGACTTCACCATTCGTACCATCATGTGTATAATAAAAACGGTCGCTATGATACGGATTTTTTATTCCTTTATAAGCCAGAGTTAATTCTTACTTGCACGGCATGGGTAGCGTGAGTAAACTTGCGCGAATTTTTGGCATTGGAAAAGTGTACAATATAGGTTAAGATAATTATGAGTGTTATAATATCCAATGCACAGTCATGTTACTAAAACTTCTGAACTGTGTTGTATACATTGGGAGATGTTGCCATAATTTTTAATACACTGGGACTGGGTTCATGCTAACTTCAGTATGTGTTAAACCGTGTGATAACTGTACCATGTTTTACAATTCACAAGGGTCAAACATAATTAAATTATTGAACTATACAAAAAAACAATATCCTATAAATATCCTATTCCAAAAGCCACAACCAACTAGTTAGAGACTGGTTTTAATCCTGCAAGGCTTACTGGCTCCCATTGATTCCACATACCGTAGATTATACAAAAAAAAGTAAGGTTAAAACAATTAGCAGTCTAACAAAATATGATAGTGTATTGGGAATTCGAAAGTCAATGATGGAATTAAAATATTGTTTTAGTCATGGTGACTTAGTATATTGTGGTGTTCTTACGACATGCCTGTCATGGTCATAACAGTTCGTTCTACCGGGGATAAACACCAAGGCTTGTTTGGGTGGTAAATAATGGACTTTTATCCATTTACTTAGTCAATGGGTATTTTCCTTTATGGTGTTGCAAAGCAGGGTTCGAATTAGGGGATCGCGAATCGCTATTCGCGAACCGTTTTATAAAGTTCGCGAATTACAAAATTTAACAAAATCGCGAAAATATAAATTACCGTTACTGATTTTGCGCACTTTTAATAATAAATCATCAACATGTTAATATAACATCGTTTGCCTTCCACATAACATTTAACAATGGAATTACTATTACATTTATTTACCTTGCCTTTACTTTGCATTATTGACGCATAATAAGCATTTCTATCAAAACGCAACAATAGCCATTATGCGTTAATATACCACGATTCCTTTATTTATGATTGGCAGAGATGCGACACACCCCTTTATAATAAGGTTATATGGTGTTTTAACAAGTAAGATTACTAGTTTCAAAGGCTTCGTTTCGTCGATATTCGTCCTATCCTACACGCATTAACTTACGATACGTTTATTGTAGTTTATTATTACTACTAAATAACGGTACTGTTTGCTTAATGAATTTTCTTTCTGGCTTTAAAGATTAGTTTGAGAGGTTCTGAAACCGCATTCTAAGGAAATTTAACATGGGGTAATGCGCGAAAACGATTTTCTCCTAACCCACGCATTTCGCGAATCGTTTCAAAATCGTTAATTCGAACCCTGCAAAGTATAAACAAGTGAACATATATAGTGTAACCCAACTGTTGCTACATGGGATGAACTTTTAAATGGAAAACCAAAGGGAGGAAAAGAGGGAAGTAGGGAAGGAGGGAAACTTCTCACCAAAATAGAGGTTATGGCAATAGGGTCAGTGTTTGGGTTGGGGTTAGTTCTGGGGTAAAAATTAGTGTTTAGGCCAGGGTTAGGATTAGTTTCCATAGTTTTAGTAAAAAGTTTCATTATTTTCCTCCTTTAGTGCCTTTAGTATTACCCAACCTTCACAAATCGAAATATTATGAATTATCTTTACCTGCAGTGGTGTTGCCTCAGTCCCACTGTCTTGTCACTCCACATTTGCTTGAAGTTCCAGAAGAAGGGCTGCTTGCACTTGATGCACTGGTTGGACTCCTGCCATATTGGTGTCTGCGAAAAAGAATGTTGGTAAAAAAGATAAAAATTTGAATGCGATTATGAATAAAAAGGAAAGTTGAATGTGGAAAACTAAAAAAATACCTCTAAGAACAACTTGATGGGTTTGTGTGTTTACATCATTTATAAAAATTTATTTAAACCATTTAAAAATATATTTGAACTGTTTAAATAAAATGTGTCTACACCATTTAAAGAATGTAATTACATTATTGTTTAAAACATTTTTTTAGTTATTTAAAAAAACTTAAAAAAACAAACTTACATTTAAATAAAATGTGTTTACATTATTTAAAAAAACTTTTATAAAATATTTTTTAATTTACTTGTCACGAAAATGACGAAATTCATAAACGGACTTAAGTAGCTGTATGTACAATCACCATCCAAAAATTTATACATTACCATCATAATACAACTTTTTTATTATTTTTTTCTCCATTTTTTTGACATCTTGACACCTCTCGACCAGTAGTATAAGCCCAAGAACCCAAGCTATCCTAATAATAAAATCAAACCTCTTTTCGCTTAATCTCCATGTTCCAAATGACCAGGGAGCCATCAAGACTTGTGGAGAGCAGTTGCTGTGTGTGTTGGGCGTACTGCAGCGATGTTACTTTGCTCCTGTTGGTTGGTTGTAATATCGATGAATGGTAGTTATCACATGCACCCAACATATACCTACTTTATAAAACTCTAAGCAGCCTACACCATAAAAATATATTAGTTGTAATATTGATTAATGGTTGTAATCACACTTACCGATCTATACCTACTTCATAAAAATCTAAGCATCCTACACCATAAAAATATATTGGTGAAAATATTGATTAATGGTTGTAATCACACTTACCCAACCTATACCTACTCCACGAATATATAAGCATGCTACACCACATAAAAATATATTGGTGAAAATATTGATTAATGGTTGTAAACATGTTGACACATCCTACAATAACATACTTTTGTGGGCATTAATATAAGAAATTGGCAATGTGCATATCTTAAATCTATCTATTGATATTTGGTACCTCACTATACTTGTACAATGATAATTTAGTTTATAAGTTGAAAACACAAAATATTGGTATCGGTAAAAATAAAATTATGAAGCCTTTGACGATTAAAAAAAGCAGCCCATACCTGTGGCCTTGCAGTTCAATAGCTGTCCCCTTATTGCTCCCAATATCCCACAATATAATAGATTTGTCGGCAGAGCCGGAATAAAGGATTTCTTGCTTGGGATCCCAGCAAAGGCATGCTGAATAGAAAAAAATGATTTAAAATGCTTAAGCCCTTGGTTTATTAGTTGAACAAAAACTATAGAATTATCGTAAGTATGATAATGCCCCTGGTTAATAAAAAAACTATAGTAATATCATACTATAGAACACACTACAATAGCTCCCTAACGCAACAATGAGCATGAGATTATCAGATAATTCCCTGTCTATATGTCATGTCATGGAGTCATGGAATGTATCCTATCCTACCCAGCACAAGTGGCACTGTGTGACTGGTGGGTGACTTTCTTTGTTGAATAATTTTGAATGTTAAAATAATTCTAGGTTTAGTGGTCAACCATACCTTACTTGTATACGAACCATACCTTACTTGTAAATGCCCTTTATATCGCAAGGTAATCGCGTATTAAGCTTTTATGTGAATACACAGCAAGATGTAGAATTTGCGACATTAAGTTACCTTAAACTTTGAAATTAATTAGGGACATTCTACAAACAAATTTGTCTCAAAATTAATAGGGTAACGAAAAAGGAGAATCTAGTGAACAATCAATTAATATCAAAATCAAAATTTAACAACACAGAACTCTTTTCCATCACTGAATAATACAAGAAACTACAGAGAAACGGAAGAGGGAATTATGTAAAGTAATTAATAGGGGTCGTAAAAACTCCTTCAAATACCTCAATGCCATTAGGGGAGGGTTAATAATTAAATGTGGGTTAATAAGTAAAAACATTTGGTTGGGAAAGTTTGATTGTAAAGTTGAAAATTTTCATAATTGACTATTTCCATATGCTAAAACATTGACACAACCTTAATTAAATGTGGGTTAATAAGTAAAAACAATTGGTTGGGTAAGTTATCATTATAAGTTTGAAAACTTAAATAGTTTCTTATTTCCACCTGCCTAAAAACACTGACAGAACCAACCAAAACACTCACCAACTGAACCAGAGTGACCCTTTAACTGGGTGATAAGTTGACTTTCGTTTTTATTAATTTTCAACACCGTTATCTCACCACTTGCTAAGCCGGCGAATACATAATGGGACTGTAGGTCGTATCTGTTGAAAATTGGTCCAAAATTTAATTCTTTTCCAGTCTAAATGTTTTCTTTAACATTTACAACAAAATATAAGCATTAAATGTATTCTTTTAATATTTATAACAAAATCTATGCATTTAATGTATTCTTTTAATATTTATAACAAAATATGAGCATTAAATGAATTCTTTTTATATTTATAACATTTTAATTTGATAAAATTTTGCAGGATAATTGTGATTGTAGAGGAGCAGTAAAAATTGAAAAGTGATATGAAAATATATAATGGGTGATATGGTGGAGTTTAACCACAAGAAGTACTCACTGTAAACAGTATGGTTGGGATGGGGTTTGATATCCACCAAACCTCTGCCCATTTTTGGTCCAATGCCAGGTGATGTATTTGTCCTTTCCGCATGCAATCATTACCTCAGTTTGGTGGGTGTAGTTGCACCCAGTGACTTGCTTTTGATGAGCTGTGACATAGCATAAAACAATGATAGGATAGGAATAGTTGAAGTTGTGGGAATGCGTTAATGTGTTAATTTCTATCCCTGCAGTAATGCGTGCAGGATTCTAGACCGGTATTTTGTGCACTGCAATCATGCATGCCTTGTAATCATGCCAGCATGTAAGTAATATTCATTTACTTTGGAATGTAACATTCTTTGCGTGTATTTTTTGCTATATAACCGGACGTGTTTCGCTTTAATTTCATTCACTACGATTCACTACCAAGTACCTCCAATACAACAATACAACAGGTGAGAATATTTCAAATCTGTCTTTATATACATGGAATATATAAGAAACAAATAATAGTTATGACCCAGCAAGGTTAATTTCACAGCAAGAAAAAAATACAGATGGAAGCTCTTATTATTAAGAACATTAGACTTATAGTCCTATCTTTGGCTTGACCTACCTAAGTATTTTCTACGGTGAGTGATTTGATTGTAATCTTCCGAGACTTCATATTCCTGTGAAAGATTGTTCATCACCAAATATATTTGAAGTTTTGCTTAAAATAACACTGCAACTAAATGCAGCAATCTTAAAGGGGATATTAAAATTCCCTTGTAAAAACGGGGGAGAACATAAAGAAAGTGTACTTCCACTTTTAAAAGATATTAAAATATTTTTCTCTTTACCATAACAGCCAAACATGAATACATAAAATGGGAAATTTGATTATTGTGACTGTATTTAAACAACGAAGGCAAAAATGTAACAATAAAAGTACCAGCCGTTGTTTCTGCTTGGGGTGCCTTTCTCTGTAATGACAAAAATGACACAAATGACAAATTGTCAATACTTACATCAACATTTCCATTATCTTGGCCAACAAACATCAGTCTCGATTCTTCAGAAAAAAACATTGTCGAACAGGGAGCTGTATGATGTGATGCATTGGAACATTATGCATTACAGTTATGCTTTTGCCACAAGTGCAATAGTGCACATGTATTATCATTATATTAAAATAAATACTATATAGCACTTATGCTTTGTCACAAGTGCCATAGTACATGATAAAGTATTATCTTTATATTAAATACTACTGTTATAGCACATGCTTTTGCCACAAGTGCAATAGTATATGTGTATCATCTTATTTTTAAATACTACAGTTATAGCACATGCTTTTGCCACAGGGGCAACAGTATATGTGTATCATCTTTATATTAAATACTGTATAACACTTATGCTTTTGCCACAAGTGAAATAGTACATGTGTATCATCTTTATATTAAATACTACTGTTATAACACTTATCCTTTTGCCACAAGTGCAACAGTATATGTGTATCTTCTTTATATTAAATACTACTGTTATAGCACATGTATTTGCCACAAGTGCAATAGTGTATGTGTATCATCTTTATTAAATACTGTATTATGATTTTGCCACAAGTGCAATAGTACATGTGTATAATCTTAATATTAAATACTATATAGCACTTATGCTTTTGCCACAAGTGCATCATCGTTATACTGGTTGCATTATAATTTGCAGTGCAAATACAATTCACAATTCAAGTGTAAAATAGTTCTACTTTAAAAGTACTACTCCTTCTAGTACCTAAATTTTTTGTAAAAGTTTAAAAAAAAAAAAAACAATCTTTTGTTTTGTTTTGACTATGGCCGAATGCATTGTTAAAAGTGTTTAAAAAAAGTAAAAATGAGATTTAATGTTTTTAATGTAAAAACAATATTAATAAAATTGTTCAAAAATAAATTGGGAAGCCACTTACACTCAATAAAATGACACACACTCGGCCAGTACTGACCAGTTTCTCTCTTCAACCAAATCCTTATTGATCTGTGGAAATGCCCATTGTTTTGATACTGAATGAGAAAACCTGATATACCTGCTCAATGACAATGATAACAATTGAAGACCAGACCTTTAAAGTACATAATGAATTCAACAATATCAATGTGTTTTTTTATCAATAAACTGCACAAAAAGGAGATTTCTCTTTTATTAGAAATCAGACTGACATTATAATAAATCGGATTATGACATCATAAGTAACGAGATTACTACATGTTCCAAACGTACTTATCAATGCTGACGGTTATAATTCCCTCTTCGTTTGGCGTAAAGGCCGCCATCGTTACCACATCTTGTGTATCATCCTCTATACGACTCAGCAGAACTGGTTGTCGCTGTTGAGCCTTTGTCTTTATCTCAGCAGCCATTAGTCAGCAATAAATATAAAATTTATAAAAAAATTTAAAGACAGTACTGTAGTTCATAAAGTTCAGCGAGTAGTACAAATCTGAAATATTAAACAAATGATTTATCTTTCAGATGCATATTCAAGACCACCATTTGTGCACTCCATGTGTTATTGTACAGCACATAGGCCTATCAAATTCATCTTTAGCAGGGATAGTAAATAAACTAAATAGGACCCATTTTCTTCATAAATAAGAAGTGTATAAAAAATTCTTCACTGATCTCTATTAATATTTGTAAATTTTAAACACATAAGATAAAACTGACACAGTATTTGCGCCAGTTATATTACAATGTCAAAATCAACAAAAAAATAAACTGTTATATGTATTTTAACAAGTTAAATATGACTTTATAATGCTATACACTTTAAGTTGATTTGGTTGTGTACGATTTGGACAATCAATGAATAAATTTTGTTTTAAATATACACAATATCTCACCGTAGTAAAACAAGAATACAATAATTTAGTAGCAATTTAAAAAAACAAAAAAACAACCGATTCCGGTCCTGAATCGTTTCCTAAGTATTGAACTTTATGACAAAAAGTGCTTAGGTTCAAAGAACTTAAATTCATACCATTATTATACACATGTATATCTTACAATCTAGTGGTGTACAAATCTTTATCCTCGGGTGAACTTTGACCTAGATCTACGGCTACCGGTTTCGAATCTTTATTTGAAGATTCCGGAATAAATTTAACAACATTTGACAATTCTGAAGATTTTTTCTCGACTTTTTTCACAACATTTAAACTATTTTTATGAAGCTCATCAAATAAATCAGTTTTTACCATGTTCCCAGTTTCTTTTTCAACAGAACTACCTGCTTCTTCATTTTTGTGAACCAATTCCAATTTTGTGTTGTCAGCAACTTTAAAATCTCCGTTTTCAGAAATTTCATATGTTATTTCACTTTCAGTTTTTTTATCGGGCTTTGGCGAGTTGAGTTTGGTTTTAGTAAAGGTGTACAACTTATTCGCGTTTCTCCAAATCCCGTCTAGTCCATAATACGTGAATACTGATACTTTCTTCGCGACTTCGTAGCTCTGGTAGGGATAACACACAGCAGTGGCTGTTGTAACTGATAACAAAGGAAGAGATTTGCGGTAAAACTTGCTTGTTGATTTGGTTTGGATTGCCGCGACGCCCCCTATCAAAAAAGAAGCCCCGATCACACTCAGTTTCACCGTGCCCTCTGTACTCTGTGCGTAGCTTCGAAACCACTTCACCTTCGTAACAAAGTTTCGGTATTTTTCCTGGATATCGGATACCAAAAACATGGTGGTGACACCCGGACTAAAGGAAGATTTGGATGTGGATTGAGTCTCCCCATTTGTGGCCTCAGTTACCACTGAAGTTGCTTCTTGATATATTGACAACTTCTTAACTCCCATATGGTTTTGCTTTTCCATTGCACAACTACATTTAATCTCTAAAATTAAAATGAATAGTTTGGTCTCTTAGATCAAATTAAATGATAAAAATATGTAAAAGCATATACAAAACTGCAGAGTAAACAGCTACTGCTGTATTTAATTAAAGGATCATAATTTAAGTTTATTAATATAGTAGGACTGGTGATAGGATAGTTTCTAGGATCGAGAGTGTTTGTGGCAGGATTAAAATTTGTTTTAATACTTCTAGCGAGCGCTTTTCCTCTTTACTGTTCTCCCTTATTTTAGTACTTGTGGGATAACCTGTGGGATAAGCACATATTTTAGGACTTGTTGGATAATCTGTAGGATAAGGTGGGACAACACACTATTTTGCGGGACAGTGGGGAGAAGGAGTATTTTCGTCACTAACATGGGTAAGAGTATATCTTAAATGGGATGGGTTATATCATAAAATATCCTTACACCGTGCAGATCATGTTATAACCCGTCCCAGTCAGGTTAATGACGAAATAACTCGTGTCGCTTATGACATAGTGTGTTGTCCCGCGAATTAATGAAACCTCTTATTTTAAAGAAGACGCAAAATTTCCTACCCTTATAATTAGACAATCATATATTTTAAATAACAAATCAGACACGTTATTTTAAGCTTGATTGTGTTACAGCCTCAACTTTCTTTCAAAAAAACTCTAACAACCTGAAGAAAACTTTTGTTTTGATTAAGACTATCAGTGACAAATGATCACGAATAAGTTGTTTAACCTGAGTCACAGAGGTAGCTGTAGATATGTATGAAAATTTCTTTATATTTTTTAGAAAGTACTATTCTATTTTAAAACAAGAATAGCGCACTTTATGGTGTGCCTCTATCGGTAGGTAAAATTCCCAAATAAAATAAATCGAATTAAGAAATTTGCAATATTTGTAATAAAATTACCGGTACAAACTTTCCCTTATTAACTTTTACATGAAATCTTTTTTGACTCGGGTTAAAGACTTTGGACAACATTGCAATAGGACTATACACCAGAAAATGTCGCATGCGACACGCCACTTTTTTCGAGGCGACACGCCACTTTTTTCGAGGCGACACGCCACTTTTTTCGAGGCGACACGCCACTTTTTTCGAGGCGACACGCCACTTTTTCAGAGGCGACACGCCACTTTTTTCGAGGCGACACGCCACTTTTTTCGAGGCGACACGCCACTTTTTTCGAGGCGACACGCCACTTTTTTCGAGGCGACACGCCACTTTTTCAGAGGCGACACGCCACTTTTTTCGAGGCGACACGCCACTTTTTCAGAGGCGACACGCCACTTTTTTCGAGGCGACACGCCACTTTTTCCGAGGCGACACGCCACTTTTTTCGAGGCGACACGCCACTTTTTCAGAGGCGACACGCCACTTTTTCAAAGACGACACGCCACTTTTTTCGAGACGACACGCCACTTTTTTCGAGACGACACGCCACTTTTTTCGAGACGACACGCCACTTTTTTCGAGACGACACGTCACTTTTTCAGAGGCGACACGCCACTTTTTCAGAGGCGACACGACACTTTTTCCGAAGCGACATGCCATTTTTTCAAAGGTGATAACTCACTATATGTATTATAGTTTAAGAAATTTCTTATATTCTTCTCATGATAGCAACTCTTTTTTGTTATTGTTGTTATAATCTGAAGTCAATTTTCATATTTATTTATCCATGGCAAGCACTTTTTCACTTTTCATCCCTATGATACAATGTCCGTAAAGTGCCTTGCCCAAGGACACAACCAACTAGCTAGCGACCAGTTTCGCACCTGCAACCTTTCGATTAAAAGGCGACGCACTTAACCGCAAGACTAACCGGCCGGAGGAAGAATGCACGTAATAAGAAAGTGTTGTAATCTTTATGTGGAATGGTTTGTGCAAAATAGGGTCCTGCTTAAAAGCTCCAGTTGCTCGTTTGGTCATGTAAGACCGGAAATAACAAAATAGAACAATTCACTGAAATAAACATGAATATCCTATCCTATATCCTTGTACCGTGCCCACTGTGGTAGGGGCTAATCATGCAAGTG